>CAUYRH010048043.1:0-91019 GCA_963574655.1 Perodicticus potto | reverse complement strand
GAAGGAAAAACGCATTTGGGATCAATCTCTCTCTTCCTTTTCAGGTTGTCCCCCATGAGGGTTGAGAAAGATTTTCCTTTTATTGTTAATGAAGTCTGCAAAAGTCCAGTGGCTTGAAAAATACATTTAATAGATGTATAAGATACTCCATTGAATAAGTCACTCTACCTCTCTCTGCTCAGCGACGACCTTGGGCAGAGTTGGGTGGTGGCCAAGATGCTCACTTCTCAGCCTCCCTCAGCCGGCTTGCCATGGAGCCAGAGCGCTTTGAAATACAGCCCTCGGGGGTATCCTGGGGAGGATTCTGAGTTTGCCATGCTCATGGATTTTTTATACCGTTCTCCCTTCCCAGGGTTGTGGGACCCGGGTGGTGGTGGTGAGAGGGCTGTGTGTGTGCTTGCCATCTGCTCCGCGGCAGGGTCAGACCGTGCACCTGCCCTGGTGACATCATGCGGCCTTCCAGGGCAGCAGGTAGCAGGTTCTCTCTGGGGCAGTGTGGTTAGGAGTTAAGGGGCACATATGCCCTGCCTATAATCCTATTCTGCAGAACCTTGCCTGAGGAAGCTGTTTGAAATATTGGGAAGATATTCCAAAAGTTATTCACTTTACACAAAGCCCTTTGAGGAAGCACGCAGCCACACCCTGGCCCCTACAGTCCAGGGCCTTTCTTTTGCTGGTGCTGGGCAGTCAAGCCTGATGTCTGCTTTGACCCTCTGGCACCTGTGAGTTGTGGTTCCGCTACCCCTCTCCGCTGCCAGCCCAGAGGAGGCCTCCCAGCCCAGGGTGCTGGTGTGGCCTGGGCTTCTCAAGACAGAGGTGAGTCTTCCCAGGTGTTAGGGACTGAATTGCATTCCCTCAAAATTCATATTTAACACCCTCATTCTCAGTGTGACTGTCTTTGGCCTCGGACTGACAGTTCCATTGTTGACTTCCCTGGCTCCGGGGGCTTGGATTGAGCCAAACTGCTCGTATCTCAGGGGCTCCAGCTTGCGGACAGCCGGTCTTGGGACTTCTCAGCCCCTGTAACCGCCTGAGCCTATCACCCTAGTAAACCCCACTCATAAATCTGCAGGGCAGGAGGACACCTCACCAGGAACGCAGTTGCCAAGCAACTTCACCCTGGACTTCCAGGCTCCAGAACTGTGAGCAAATCAATTTCTGTTGTTTCAGCCTCCAGGTCTGTGGTGTTTACACCCCACACAGGTACTGCGGGGCCGGGGGTGTATGCTGGGACCCTGTGTTCCCTAAAGCGCCTCTGAGACTTAGCACATGGTGAACGGAGGAGGCAGCTGCTGCCCACTGGGTTCCAGGGTCCTCGGGGCGCCCGGCTCCCCACTCTGTGGAGGGCTCTGAAGGGTCTAGCGCTGTCAACACATGCCTCTTGGTCACAGTCTGCACCTCTCGGCTGGTTGTCCCCTGATACCTGGGGGTAGAGACAGAGCGCAGAGGGAGACCGCTTCATAGCCGTAGGTCTAGCCAGTGAGCTCTGAGATATGTTTTCATTTTCCATTTGCACAGATCTCTCTTCATAATGACAAAATTTAAAAAGTGCAGAAAAGTTACCATTTCACATGACTGAAAGCTGGCAATATACCAAATTCAGTGGAATTTAATGTTGCATTGGACACTCAGCTATTGTATTGTGTCAAGGCCCAGCAACATTTTGTAAAGGGATAAAAGATAAATGTAACTTATTCATTGATACATATTACATAAAATGTTTTTGTCTTACCTTCTGTTCAGCAAAATCACCACTGTTACCCAGCTTTCTGCATAACCTATGTTCCATTGCTAACCTAAATGATTAAAAATTTAGTATGTTCAAAGGATACAAAATTTTGGATGTATTTTTCATAAATGTATAAATTAAAATAAATTTAACACTAATCATTTTTCATGCTTCCAAAAATGCTGTCTAGTATAATATTCCAAATGATTTATCCATTCAGAGGCAAAATACAAATAAAAATTAATGATGTTGTAATTTTCAGTCAAAATAATTTATATAAAATAGGAACATTTAAGTTCAGTGTTCTGAAAACTTACTTAATATTTTTTGGAACATAGAACAAATCACAATTCTACCACTCAGGCATGCAAAATATCAGTATCTGGTTTTACATGTATTCTGTGTGGACATATGAAGTCTAACAAGTTGATGAACTCATCCTAGAAAAAGGGCTAGATACCTCTGAGACACAGGGGGCTAGAACTGCCACATATGAAGTTGGAGGAGGCAGACACAGTTCAGCCCATATGGGGCTAATGGCAATAGGTCTGTGGGGGCTGCATTGGCCCTAACATACAGGACTGCCATGCAGTGCCCTCCAGCCATAGCCACAGTCACTCTGCTTGGGCAGGTGGGACAGGCCACTTCCCTGGCAGTGGAGTTGATGGGGACGGCTTCTAGGCCAGGCTCCCTGGGAGAAGTGGTGCCTGACGGAATCCTGGTGTCTGGATGGGGTCATTGGTCCCTGGACTTCCCAGACCAGTTACAGCAGTGGAGTTGGGACTGGTGCCACTGAGAATGTGGCTGGGAGCCTAGGTGAGGTAGGCGTGCCCCTCGGGTATGTGGAGTGCCAAGTCAAAAGGTCTGCCCTTGCAGAAAGTTCCAGAGCACCCACCACCAGCCATGACCAGGGCCTTTGTGTGTTCTGATTCCTTCTCAGTTGAGCTGCCCCAGGAAGGAGAAAGGTTAAACAAACACCGAGAAGCCAGGGGTGACTCTCTCGGGCCTTCCGTACACCTGGCCTATCTCTGAAGCCTGCCCCTTGAACTTGCTCTCAGCCATGTGTTTGTGTCAGCTCTGAACAGCGACAGAACCTAGATTCCTCTGATACTCTGTTCTAGTTCCACAGGTTCCAGTGGAGGCTGCTGTCTGTGGCCATGACCTTGACTTTAAATACCTGCACAAAGCACCCTGGCAGACTCGAGGGCGATGGGTCGCACTGCTTTGAGGACCAGCAAATGCTACACATTTGAACGCACAAAACAAACATGTGGTCACAAAATCTTGCTTTCCATGTGTTTTAACGTATAGGGTGTCTCTCTCTGAGATTCCACCTGAATGGAAGTCTTTTTATTGGCTGGTGAAAAGCAAACATTTCAAACCAGAGGTTAGCTCAGGTAACAAGATTTTGCAACTCGTAACCTTAACAAAGTTGGCCTCAGCCTTGAGGGTTTTGTTTGTTTATATTACATGACTGCTCAGCGGCAACTCTGGCAGCTCAGTCTTCACTGTGGCCGAAGGACTGACTGTGAGAGGGAAAGTCCGTCTGCCTTTCTGTCCAGGCACGAGAGGACTAATGGGCCAGGTTAAGACTTTGTGTCTTCTTGGAGCCCTTGACTAGCAAACTACTGAGTCTTCCTTGAAATTGCTTTGACTGTGGTTATTTTCTTGTCTCCTTATTAATAGCCACCTCCACCAGGGCTGATGAGAGAAACTCAGACTCAGAGTCATTGAACTTTACTGACCTGGGTTTTTATGCTTCCCCTCCTCCCCCTGAGAGATTAGTTGTTCTGAAAAGGGCTGCCCAGGGGTGGTGAGTGACCTTGCCGCCTCTGACCTGGTGCTGATGTTTCCTAGGGACCCGGATCCAGATTTGGTCTTTGCTTTCCTTCCCTCTTGGCAGAGCCTCCCCAAATCCTCCTCCTGAGAGGGCTAAAGAACCAATTTCAGCCTGCTCCTCGCCACCACCCCCATCAGATACAAGGCAGGGCGCCCAGTTCTCTTTGAATTTCGGATGAACAGCAAATAGTTTTTAGTATAACTCTGCAATTCTTTGGGACAGACCTGTGTAAAACTTCTTTTTGTTTATCTGAAATGCAAATGTAACTGGCTGACTGTTTCACCCTGCAGGCCCTACCCAGGAGTTAATAATTAAATGTTTTCCCAGGCGTCTGCATCAGGTGTCAGCTGTTCCCTTAGAACTGCTAATCGGGTTACTCAAGCCCCTTAATAAGGTCAAGACCCTCCTGGCCGGATCTCTGCCTCACGCTCCTGGGACTATTCTGGAAAGACCCAGAGTGAGGCGACCCAGCCCCCTGCTCTCTGCTCACCCTGCTTCTGTACGTGACCCTGGTTCTTCCTCAGACATAGCCGGTGGGGCCCTCTGCGCTGAGCTTGTAGCTCCATGCCTCTTTGTGGCCGTCCTCCTGAAACCCACCTCTGGGGGACGGGGCGAGTGTGCTTGGGGCTGAACATGTCTGTGGAGGCTGCCCCCACCCCCCACATTTGTTGTCAATTTGTTCCTGGACTCAGGTCCAGATGTAGGCACGTTATATGTGGCCTGTAAGGTGATCCTCAAAAAGCAATGAATTTCCAAAAAAAAAAAAAAAAAAAGCAGTGAATTTACAAAAATACATTTTGTATTTTTGCCCCAAATCTGCAGGCCTGGTAACACCTGCAGAGGCTGGAGCTGAAATGCTGCTCTGCCTGCCTGATTTGGGGTCTGTATGTCACCAGCCTCTCCCCATCTCTGTGTCCCGCTGGCTCTCGTGTGCATCCTGTCCAGCAAGCTCTCATCTAGCGCACACTTGGGTGTCTCAGGGGCTTGGGGAGCCTCTTCCTGACTGTTGTGAGCCGAGTTATCTGTCCCAGGCAGGGACGGAGTTGGTGTGGCCTGGGCCGTGATTGCTGTGTGCCAGGTGCCCAGCTCGGGGCTCTCACGGAGATGCTAATGCTGAGGTTTGTCCCACAACAGCACCAGGGCCAGGCCTGCACTGCCCCAAAGCTTGTGTGCCTTCTGGGGTGTTGTGGGCTCTGCGGAGGAACTGGTGCTCATCCTGTGTGGGAAGAGCTTTAGGACCGTGGGTTGTGCCTGGGGCCACGTCCTCTGTGGACGTTCCCACCTCTGCCTCATGCCTTGCTGCTCAGAAACCCGGAGGCTGCTGCTCCTCATCGGATACCAGCTCCTCCGTGGGTGCGACGCCGTGTTCCCTCTTCGATCTTTCTCCTCTTTCTCTTGGACTCTGCTGGGACCAGAAAGACCCCTTCTTGAGGGGAGGCAAAGCCATCTGGAACCGTTACACCTGTAGGCGCAGAAGGAATCCTCGGCAGAGGGCAGAGCCCAGTACTGGGAGCCAGCTCGGCCGTCCTGGCCCATCATGACCATGGCGATAAACGCTGCTCGGCTCACACTGTCCTCGGCAGCCCAGGACGAGGCCCCCTTGCTGCAGGAGAGGGCTGGTTGTCATTCTCTCTGGACCCCTCTGTGTTGCTGCCGTGTCCTGAGGAGTTGGGTCTCTTCACTCGGCTCAGGGTTAGTCCGGAGCTGTGACTCTCAGCCTGGGCACCTGTTAGATTGATCACCGGGAAGCTTTGGGAAGACAATACTGATACTGGCGCCTCCACTCAGACTAATTAAATCAGAATTTCTGGCACTGGTATTTTTTTCTTTTAATGCTGTCCAAGTAACTTCCCTGAGCAACCAGGGTGTAAACTAGGCATGGTTCATGAGAACCGAGATGCAGCTGGAACTGATGCCAAGTGTGTACCAGGTACAGGTTTGGCACTTAACACGTGTTAACTTAGGGAGATGCTGAATGCACAAACGCATACACACGTGCACACACGCGTACACACGCACATACACACGTGCACACACGCATACACATGTGCACACACGCACATACACGCGCACACACGCAGACACACGTGCGTGCGCGTACACACGCACACACACATGCACACGCACACAGACACGCACACACGCATGCACACACATACAGACGCGCACACACGCACACAGACACGCACACACGCATAAACAAGTGCACACACGCACACACACACGTGCACACACGCATACACACGTGCACACACATACAGACACACACATACACACGAGCACACACGCACACACACATGCACACATGCACATACACGCGCACACACGCATATACACGTGCACACGCACACACGCATAAACAAGTGCACACACGCATACACACGCACACACGTGCAAACACGCACACACTTGCACACACATGCATACAAAGTGCATGCACACATACACGCACACACTTGCACACGCATACACACGTGCACACGCGCACACACGCATACACACGTGCACACGCGCGCACACACGCATACACACGTGCACACGCGCGCACACACGTGCACACACATACACGCATGCACACGTGCACACACGCGCGCACACACTTGCACACACGCATACACACACGCATACACACATACACACGTGCACACACATACACATGCATA
This sequence comes from Perodicticus potto, assembly GCA_963574655.1. Taxonomy (NCBI): domain Eukaryota; kingdom Metazoa; phylum Chordata; class Mammalia; order Primates; family Lorisidae; genus Perodicticus; species Perodicticus potto. The sequence continues at coordinate 84,787 of CAUYRH010048043.1, read as the reverse complement.
CACATGTGCACACACATACACACGTGCACACACGTACACACACGCACACACATGTGTGCACACGCATACACACGTGCACACATGCACGACTCACTAGACAGATGCTGCTTTGAGGCTGGGGCCTAATTGAAAGGGGCGGTGTGTACCCACCTCCTGTCTCCAGCCTCACCAGATTCTGGATGTCTACGATTCAGAAAACTTTGTGCTGAAATTACAAAGGCATTTGACTAGTGAATATGGGAATACTCACCTGCCCAGAGATTTTAACTCAGAATTACATTGGGGTGAACTTTGGAGTTTTTTTTTGGGGGGGGGAAGAGTCGCACTTTATCGCCCTTGGTAGAGTGCTGCGGCATCACAGCTCGCAGCAACCTCCAACTCTTGGGCTTAAGCACTTCTCTTGCCTCAGCCTCCCAAGTAGCTGGGTCTACAGGCACCTGCCACAACCCCCAGCTATTTTTTTGTTGCAGTTGTCATTGTTATTTAGCTGACCCGGGCCAGGTTTGAACCCACCACCCTCAGTGTGGGTGGCTGGTGCTGTAACCACTGTGCTATGGGAGCCAAGCCAGGGAATTGTTATTGTTTTAAAAAAGAAACTTCCCTGGTGATTGCTAGTTGCTTGAGATGTTTTATCAGCTCAGTGTCTGTTCCCTTAGCTGGGCTAAAGGAAGGGCCAACAGAAGATGGAAAAGGAGCCTCGATCTGTGGCCCAGTGGCTCCAGCTCACAACCCAGGTGGGAAGGGAAAGCCAGTGAGGAGAGCAGGTGATCTTGAATCCCTGCCATTCCCTGAAGACCCACCTGGTGAGGGCTGCCCGCCCAGGAGGTCACTGTAGCTTACCCCTGCCCTCGGTGCTATGGGGCAGCCTTCAGCATCGCCAGGCTCTCCCAAGGGTGGAGATAAGCCAGAAATCTGGGTTTCCATGTGAGAGTTCCAGATCAGCAAACAGTGGAAACCTTGTGTAGGCCAATGGCAGGTGGGTTGCTGCAAACAGCACGTGTGTCTGTTGGGCCCCTCCTCTGTGGACAGGTGGGTCTGGTGACTCCGTGGGGAGCGGCCTGCATCTCTCTCTTGTGAAGCACAGTGGTGGTTTTGTGCAGAAACCTCTTCACAGGGTCCCAGACGCAGTTCCAGACCACTCCTTGGTGATGAACTTTGGTCCTTCCTGATAGAGAGGGGAGGGACAGTGGTGTAATATGTATCCTCCTTTGAGCCTATCAGGGGAAACGGCCGCGAGCTCTTGCACTTGCTGCTTCCCATTTGCCTTTAGCTCAAAACATCCTCATGCCAGAAGGGCATCTTTTGGGGTGGCAGAGCCGTGCTCCCTACCTTGCTTCTACCATGGAAGATTCCAACACAGAGAGAAAAGCATAGAGAAGAATATAGCAAACCCCTGTGTCCCCAGCTTCATCAAAGTTTGACATTTTATCGTACTTACTGGAATGGATTTAAGGAAGTAGGTGGTTCCAAGCAGTGTGGCTAGCGCTGCCAGCCCCTTCCTTCTTCCTGTGGGAGAACCATTCTCCTGAGTTGAGCATCTGTCATTCCCGCCGACTGGTTCCGCACCGCAGGGGTGGGTGAACGTATCCATACACAGCCTGTAGAATTGCGCTGCCTTTACCTGGAAATGGTATGTTTGAATCATTCTGCACATTGCTTTCCTCCTGCTCAGCATTACGTTTCTGGGATCACCCATTTGTAGCTCGAGTTCATTCATTCTCACAGTGACGGAGTTCGTGGGAAGCAGAGACTGGTTTGATCAGGCTGTCCCTAAGTAGCTGAAGACCTTGTTTTCCTGGGATGGCAGTGTCCTTGCAGGGAACAGTCTGTACATCTTTCCTTGTGCGCGCGGCTTCAAACTTTCTTATAGAAATTATGCAAAAGTGGAACTGCTGGTTTGGTGTGGCACATCCTTCACCAGGTCCCCAGCACCACTAGTTCAAGCCAATTTTTTTCTGTATGGGCCCCTTCTCCACAGATGTGGGGTGTCATAGTTGGGCTCTCCAAACAGTGGGCAACCTGTTCCTCAGAGTTCTGTGTCCTTTCGATGTTCACTTGAGAGCCCTGGTCAGTGGTGGCTTGAGCAGTCCACCCTGGGTCCTTGCTGGAGAACTTGCATTGCACTTGACCTTGCATTCCCAGCTGCCCTTGCCTCATGGGAACCCGGAGTCTCCCAGCTGCAGCCCGCTCACGACTTTGGGTTCCACTGTACTTCTGGTCCCAGAGATTCACTTATTTCTGAGCCAGGCCTGTCTTTTGTTCTATTTTTGCACAGTCCCTCTCATTGCTATGAGTTTGAAGTGGAGTGGGTTATTATAGCACGAACTGGCCACCATTCTGACCCGAAGCCTGTATTTCCTCCTCCCCCGCAGCTCTACCTTCAAAGGAAAACAAAAGGTAGCCTTATTTTTCACCTTAGGAAGTTTCAAACAGCCCAGCAGCCCTTTGGTTAATCCTTGTGGGCTGTGGTCATCCCCACAATTAGTGTGGGCGCCTTTTAAATGCCGGGTTTCATGGTGCACAGGCCAGAGCTCGAAGGGTCTCCCCAGGTTCTGGCTGCTGCCGTCTTGGCCCAGATCCCGGGGAGGAGCAGGCGTTGCCAACTCACTGCTGCCTCCAGGGACCTGTATGAGCTCACACAGGAGGCCCTGGGCCGCCTGTCATACCAATAAATATGAACTGTGGAAATGAGCGCAGGCTTACAGTCTGCACCGCGCCCTGCGTTTTCCTGAGTTTTCACATTTCCCTGTTGTCTGTTTTCTCCCCTCTCCCTCCCTGCAGACAGAGGCCGCCATGCCGCGCAGCCCCACGTCCAGCGAGGACGAGATGGCTCAGAGTTTCTCCGACTATTCCATGGGGTCGGAGTCAGACAGCTCTAAAGAAGAGACCATCTACGACACGATCCGGGCCACCGCCGAGAAGCCGGGCGGCCTCAGGATGGAGGAGAGCCAGGGCAACACTCTGGTCATCCGCGTGGTCATCCAGGACCTGCAGCAGACGGTGAGCCGTGCACGCCGCGGCACTGTCTCCTGCCCTTGGTTCACTCTGGGAGGTGCTGCTTGTAGCTCAAACGCCACAGCACATCTGCGGTGCTCCCCAGATACGCACTTCCGACCGCTCCGGGGGCTCTGTGCTCCTCCCTCACGCCAGACGTCTGCCCTGTCCCCTCCCAGCCCTCTTCCCGGCCTGCCGCCAGTCATGTGTCAAATCCTCCCTGTGTTCACCTCGATCCACAGACATCCATTGAGCACCTGCCACATACCAGGCCTGAGTTCGGGGCAAGAAACTCAAAGGAGGGTGTTAGAACTTTGCAGAGGGGCCAGGGTGGTGGGCGTACTGGCCAGAGGACTTCCAGCCCTGCCTCTTCCCAGTGCCCAAGCTCAGCCCTGTGGAGCCCCTGTGGTCTGTGCTCCCCCACTTCTGTGCTGCAGGCCCTGTCTGAGTGCCCTGTAGCCGTGGGCTCAGTGTCACCCTGGCGTGTCTCTGTGGTCCACTTTCCTGCACCAGGGGCTGCCTGCTGGTGGGTTTGCCTCTGTTGGGAGGTCAGCCCCTGGGGGCTGGATAGGGACAGAGGACACGTCAGCAGGGGCCCTGCTGCACAGGTGACCCCAGATGGATGGTGCGGACGTGGGCTGAGCATTGTCCAGCCACACCACATGACTCCTTGAGCATGTGACTCCTTTATTGTTCCCTTTTCTTCTTCTGAGAGGCCATCGGATCTTTCTGATGAAATTGGAAACTGCTCAAGGCAGAGATAAGTGCTTCCAAATCCAATCTCTCTCTTCTGACCTCTTCCCAGTTCCCATGAAAGGGCTAAATTCCAGGGTGGTCCTGGAATGCTCCTCGCCAAGGGCTTTGCAGGTCCATCAGGTACTTCTCAAGGCCAGGGGCAGGAGGCTGGGCATGTCCCCCTCGGCCTTCGCTTGCTCAGCATCTGTGATGAGCCAGGGTCTGTTGGGAGGTGGGGGCTGGGAGGGAAAAGCCACCAAAGAATGACCAGGACATTCTGTGTGGTGGGGAAGGTGATGAGTGAAGAAGGCAAGCCAGGGTGGGGGCGATGGGCAGTGGTCTCTCTGGGGCTGCCAGGTGACCTCCCCAGCCAGAATGTGGTGATGGTGGTTAGAGGGCAAGACCCAAGGTGGGCAGAGCCCAGGGTGAGGTAGATGAGACCCAAGGTGAGGGTGGGACCAGAGATGAGGTGGGGGGGCAGGGCTCCAGGTGAGGTAGGAGGGAGATGAGGTGGGGGGCAGGGCTCCAGGTGAGGTAGGGGGTGGGGCTCCAGGTGGAACTTGAGGTGGGGGGAGACCCTGGGCTGGGATCTGTGGTGGGGGGACCCTGAGGTGTGGGGCAGACTGAAGTCAGGTGGGACGTGTGCCAGCCTCTGTGGATTTGGAAACGAGTTTGACTTACACTGTAACTAACAGGGCAGGGTCTGAGGGCTTCAGCCCAGGGCTCGTTCTGTCTTCTGGTGTGTTTACTACTACGTGGTATCTGCTTCTTCCCAGTTAATTCCTATGAAATTTGACAAAGCAGTATTTGGCATCTCTTTCACCCCAGGCACTGGGATGTAGAGGTGGACAGTTCTGTGCCAGCATCATAGAGGAAGATGGCGGCTTTGGGGCTGAAGAGCACCTGCGAGTCCCTGTGGGCAGTGGGCGCAGGGGCCAGCGTGTCTTCACCCAAGTGGCCTGGAAAGATGAGGAGGCGTCCACTGTGAGGAGGGCAGGGGGCCAGGGAGCCTGTGCCTCGAGAGTGGGGCGTGCCTGGCTCCTCTGGGAAACGGCAGCTTGGGGGCAGGCGTGGGGTGGAGGCAGGTGTGAGGTAGGCTCAAGTTCACCGTGGAGGCAGGTGCGAGGTGGGAGCCAGGTCGGGGCAGGCCGGGTTTGAGCTTCCCATGGAGTCACACGTCCAGTGCCCTGGGCTGGCTGTGGCGTCAGTGCCAGGCCTGGGCACTGCAGCGGGGACTCTGTGAAGGGTGTTCTAAGAGTGCAGAGGAAGGAGCAGGCCTTTGTTGTCTGTCTGCCTGCCGCAGAGTGAGCTGGGTTGCAAGCCTCAGACGCGCTCTCGGTGGCAGGCCCAGCACCTGTACCTGCCTCTTTGCAAAGCCCCCCGGCCTGGGCTCAGATGGAGAAGGGCAGACCATGGCTCTGCCTCTCAGCCAGTGTCCTGGAGCCTCACTTTGTGCCCACCTGGGATCTCGCCCCCTAGTGTTGTGGAGGTGCTAACGGATCTCTGAATTGGCACCTCTGTGGCCATAGTCTGTCTCCCTTCCCCCTAGTGTAGGCAGCGCGCAGCCCAGCAGGGACCCTCCTTGGCTTGGCACACGCCTTCCTGTTCTCTCCAGGCTGAGGAGGCGGTGATACTGATGCTTGTCCTCTGGGAACGAGATTAGCCAGGTGGCTTCACCTTCTAGGGAAAGCGTGCGATGACCTGCCCCTGAACTGGTCCGTGCAGGCCCTAGGGGCCACCCTGGTAACCCAGAGTGGCTTTTCAGGAGGGTAGCTGTGGTCTTGGGTGTTCTCTCTTCTTCTTGTCATTTAACATCTTTTACACAAGTTACAAATGTCTGAAAGAATCTAAGGACTGCAGGGAACTACAAAAGCCACCGCAGAAGCAGTGGTCGTTACCAGCATTGGGTGCGTGTCATTCTGCAGGCCTCTCCAGGGGACTCCAGATCACGGAGGATGTGCGCGCAGGCAGAAAGGCAGCGGTGATCGCGGGCTCAAGGCGCGCATGCGGTCAATAAATGAACATCATTAGCACTGGTTTATTTCAATATAAAGGGAGAAAAAGCAAAGGAAATACTGAAACTTTAGTTTTGGGTTTTTTTTTTTTTGCCATGGGAGAGACTGCATCCAAGTATATCTGTAAAGTTAAAAGAAATGATTATGAAGCACTGGAAGGCTGGGATTTGTTTTCATTTTTTCAATGCAGTTTTTTTCCCCACTGTGCTTTCTTCCTGTATCATTTGGGATAAACTAGGCCAATTGCTGTAATAAACAGACCTCCCAACTTCAGGCATTCGGTGCATAGGTGTTTTATTTATTTATGTATTTATTTTTTTGAGACAGAGCCTCAAGCTGTCACCCTGGATAGAGTGCTGTGACATCACAGCTCACAGCAACCTCCAATTCCTGGGCTCAAGCACATCTCCTGCCTCTGCCTCCCAAGTAGCTGGGACTACAGGCACCCACCACAATGTCCGGTCATTTTTTGATTGCAGCCGTCGTTGTTTGGAGGGCACCGGCTGGATTAGAACCCACCAGCTTAGGTGTACGTGGCTGGCACCTTAGCCCGTTGAGCCACAGGCGCCGAGCCAGGTGTTTTATTTCTTTCTGTCTTGTCAGTACACCAGGGCTGGCAGTATAAAGAGATGGGCAGTTCTGATCCATGCAGACATCCAAGGACCCAGGTTACTTCCATTCCCTGGGGCTCTGGAGTCCTGCACAGACTCCTCCGTATCTGCCTGGAAGCTGAGGGAGGGAGGAGAGAGAACTCCGCATCTTCCCTGGCTTCCCTGGGAGGCAGCACCTGACCGCAGAGAGGCTGGAGAAGCAGTTTAGCTCTGAGCCCAGGAGGGGAAGAGCAACAGCTTGGTGAAGGAGTACTAGTTGCATGAACACACATGCACACGTGTCCCTGCCCCACCCCGATTCTTGTGGGGCACAGAACTCTGCAGGCAGTCACTGTTCATCACATTCCACATCCACGGTGCCTTCAGAGCATGGAGTTGCTCAGGCTCTCTTCCGAGGGAAGTGCCCGTTGCCAGCCTCTGCAGTGGCCTTTTCTTTTTTGCAGTTCTTCCTTTTGTTTTGGAACCTTTACTGGATAAAGTTAAATGTTCAGTGTCTTTGTAAGGGAGAGTTCCTGAGGGCAGAGCTTCCTCAGGGAATGTGTAGTCAGGTCTCATTATTTGCTGAATTTGTGTTCGATAAAGTCCCCACAAACTCAGACTTAGAGACTACTGGGGGGGAGCACCAGGGTTAGGTTGTGCAGCCTTCTGCTCACACTTTTGGCAGCCAGTCAACTCGTCCTCTTATTTTACGTGCCTCTGTTTGAAGAAACCTTAGTGAACATTTATCGTTGATTTACTAACGTCGACTCTCATCTGAACACGTCTTCTCTAATGCTCTGGTTTTCTTCATGAAGCTCTACTCGGCCTTTTTGCTCTTCGGAATGCCACGGAGCGCCTTAGCACTTCACCGGGGACCATATTAAATGGTGAGATGACCAAAAAAAAGCACAAAAGACACGATGAAGATGTCACTAAATAGACTGTAATAAGGACCCTTGTGGACATTGCAAGAGCCAGAACAAAAAGGCAGAGCTGGGCCTTTCAACCTCCCGCCTCCTGTGGGGCGTGTGCATTGAGGACCTCAATTTTTTTCTATTCTGTGCATGTCTGTAAATGATCACAAAAGGGTGTAAGTATTGATTTTGGGGTTACACGCACATTTTAGCAGGTAAGCAATCCCCAGATATGGAATCCATGAATAGCGAGGATTCACTGTATTTTGAAACTGTTGATGTTTTCCCCTTCTGCTTGAATGCTCTTTTGTTCTGTATCATATTTTTGAGTCGTGATTCCCCTTCTGCTCCTGGTCAGTGGGGTGTTGTTTTATTGTCTTCTCGGCTGGAACATTGCTTTGGATACGTCTGACACCACCTGATTTATTATCTCATCTAGTAGATGATTTTGGGGGGGGGGGATAAGGATTAGATCCCTGAAGAATTGGCTTTAGTTTGCTAGACCAAGAAGTATTTTGATTTTGCAGTTTTTTTTTTTTTTGCCGGGGCCAGGTTTGAACCCGCCACCTCTGGTATATGGGCCGGCGCTCTACTCCTTTGAGCCACAGGCGCTGCCCTCATTCTTGATTTTGTTTTCTAGAAAAACTTCTGATGTGCAGGTTCTGTTTGTCTTTTGGTTTAAGGACATTTTCCTGTATCCTGTTACTTGTTGGGTAGTATAATAATTATTCTCATACTGGGCTTCCCTTTTCCGTGTCTGTCACCTTTTTTCTACTTGCTTTTATTAATAATGGTTCAGCATTTTCCTTCTTGTTTTCTCTTTTCTTGAGCCTTTATCTGTTGCATTTTCAGTTGGGTCTCTTCTGTTTCTTGTAATTCCTAATTTACTGTAGTATTTTGACTTTGCATTTGTTTTCATAGCCCTGCACACCTCTTTTTAAAAAGTATTCTTTTTGTTTGGTTGGTGGGTTTTGTGTCTTTTTTTTTTTTTTGAGACCGAGTCTCACCCTCGGTAGAGTGCTGTGACGTCACAGCTCAGTGCAGTCTCAAACTCTTGGGCTTAAGTGATTCTCTTGCCTCAGCCTCCCATGCATCCTCCACAATGCCCAGCTATTTTTTGTCGTTGTTGCAGTTGTCATTGTTGTTTAGCTGGCCTGGGCCGGGTTCAAGCCTGCTACCCTCAGTGCACGTGGCCGGTGCTGTAACCACTGTGCGACGGGCACCGAGCCAGTCTCGTGTCTTCTTGTTCCCCTCCATAGCATGCAGCATTCTTTTGGAGACGTTTCTTCTCATCCTGGTGCATTCTCGCCCAGATCAGAGGCTGGTCTGATTTGTGCATGCCGTCCTCCTTCCTCCCGTCATTTCTTTTTCTGTACTGTGACTTCATTATTTTCAAGCTGTGCGTTCCCCAGTGCATCCCTGTTCATGTTTGGCAGCTTGGTCTTTCTGTTTGTTCTGACATGTGTGAGCGGCTTTCCCTTTGCAAGTCTAGATCAGGTGATCTGTTTACCTGTTTTTAGATGAAAAGGCTCAGAACTGGGGAACACTAAGTGGATTCGGAGCACTCTCTTTCTCTTCTGAAGTGTTCTCAAATGCTCTGCACCGAGATTCACCCTTCCCGGCCAGGGAACTTGTCTCGTGCTCGTGGGGAGACACCGAGCCCTTGGAGCCAGTCCCATCAGCTGGGAGAGGCTCCCAGACAACCAGCCTGGCTGTCCCCTCCTGTCTCCCCAATCCCTGCCTCGTCTGAGGAGGAAGAGAAAAGGAGCCCCCTCCTGTCATCTCCCAGATTTGGGGGCCTTGGTCCTTGTCTCTCCTTGGTACTGCTTCACGGAATGAGGGCACAGCTGGAGTTTCCCACCAGCATCTGCTGTTTCTCCATGAGTGAGAGAGATGCTTCTGGCCTGGGGCATGCCCATTTTCTGCTCTGGATATTTTTTTCAGGTGGGCTTTTATATTTTTGGGTTCTGTGGCCCAACTGTCCTCCCCTCTGGGTGCTGCGTCTCTCTGCAGCAGCCTCTCAATGGCAGTTTGACCCTTCTTCACGCTGCGGGGATTTAGCACTTCCATCTTCTTGATTTCCTGGTACCATTTATTGGTAACGGAGGGAGGGGCAGTGGAGGACTGGGGAAGTGCTGGGTTCCCGACCCCAGGCCTAGTGGTCCCAATTGGGAAGTCAGAGTGGCTCACGTTGGGGCCACGTCCCTGCAGACACATCCCCGCACGGAGACGCCGGCATCGCCTTACTGTGCTGAGACCTCCCTCAACGTTGCCACGTGCCAGGTGCTGTGTCAGGGTCGCTGTGGCCGTCGTTTCCTGGGTTCTCGTGGCAGCCTTGAGGCAGGTGGCATCTGTGGTTATGTCCATAGTAGTACAACACACCTGTGCACAGGGCGTGTGTCTTCAGCTCGAAGGGCACATGGCAGCTGACCCATGGTTGGATGGAGAGAGAGCCCTCAGCCCCACCCTGCCTGCCCGGTCACAGGGTGGGTTTGCGATTAGTCCTGTTTGTAGGTGGGAACACGAAAGACTGGGCGGCAGAGCTGCTGGCAGCCCCGGGATATGGTTCCTGCTGCCTGCCTGGCACCGACATGCGATGCCCATCTGCAGGTTGAACTCAACACATGGGAGATGGCGCTGGGGGGTCAGAGTCAGGTCCCTGACTCTTCACTGAGGGCCTTTGGGTGGGGATGTCCCTGAGTTGGGTTCCCATCTGTTGGGAGGACAGTCTCCACCTGTGAAGTGAGCTGCGCTAAGCTGGTGTCCAGCCCAGTGTCAGGTCATGGCGGGTGCCCACAAAGTGTCTGTCCTGTCATATTTCTCTCTGGCGTAAGTCCTTTTGCTCACCTGCTCACATGTGGGAGGCCCCCCCTAGCCACAGGAGAGAGGCCATCTGAACCATTGAATGCACGCCGGCAGTTGGGCCCAGGTTGCTGGGAAGTCAGGGATGGTGCCTGTAGTGGACAGCTCGGTGTGGCCACAGCAGCTGCTGCCCTGCCGTAGAACCCCTTTGGTTGCACTGACGGAGCAGCACCTCCTCCCTGGGCCTAGGGTCACAATGATTTCTTGTGAAGGAACTCGTGAGTTCCTCTAGAACTCTTAGCCTCTGCTCTCAGGAGCATGACTGCTTCTGGAGCCTTCCGAAGGCCACTTCTCCTCACTTCGTTCAAGACAGCCAAAGCCCCTGGAGGCTGAGACCAGAAATCCCACGGGTATGAGCTCTCAGCAATAAAGTGGACGTTGTTCCCTTGTCAAGTCCCTTGTGGGGTTGTGTCCTTTGTGTGGCTGGGGACACAAGGAAGTTCCTGGAATCCTGCCCAGAGGAGCAGAGCGGGAGTGGCTGGGTGAGTTTGGCAGTTTGGCCCCGGTGCCGCCTGCCAGGGACGGTGCCAGCGGAATCCCGGGGCTGCCCTCCTCCGTCCCTGCTGCATGGCTGCTCTCTCTGAGCCTCACACCGGTGGGGCTCCTGTAGCCCCACAGCCTTCAGGCATACTCGGTGTGGAGGTGGGCTCCCCAGGTCCTGCGGGGGACAGTGGGCGGGCTTAGGTGCAGTGTGTGGTGGCACACTGGAGCCCGACCTGCAACTTGGCCTTTTGAAAAAGCAGCATGTGCCCAAATCAATACAGACTGTAGCAAGTTCTGTTATTTATGTTTCTGGAGGAGAGGGAGAAAAGCTGGCGTTCAGTCACATAGCAGCAGGGTTTTAAAGCACACTGAATGTCATGTCGTGAGAAGCATGGAGAAAAAAATCTTAGTGGAACTGTGCCCTCTTGGGGGGAGGCTCGTTGGCTGTGTGTGACATCGCCCCCGCATGCCCACCTCTCCCGGGGTTTGGCACTGGGTGGCTCAGCTGAGGGTGTTGGCCCAAGTGTCAATCCCCATGACCTGTTGGGGCAGCTGGCAGGTGCAGGGCCCTGGCCCTCTTCCTGGCAGAGGCTTCAGCAAGATGAGTGTCCCCTTTTAGGCTTTAATTAATGCTTCCATTTATTAAATAAATGCATCTTCAAGTTAGGTATTTCATTTAGGAAAAAGCATTTGGGCTGCTATCCTGACCCCCTTACAGACAATTCATTATTATCCGTCCTCCCTTCCCCCCTCTCTCCCTCTTATTGATGTTCTATCTCAAATCCTCCCCATCCTGCAGCCCCTGATTGGCCATGCCAGGGCTGGGGGGCCTCTATCCTCTCTTCCTGGGTGCCTGCCCCACCCCTGCCCCAGCTGATGGAGACACGCCCCAATTGAGCACCTGCTGCCACGCGGATGCTTTGATATGCTGGACCCTGAAGTGACCTTGGCCTTTCTCAGGACTCCCAAGAGCAGAAGGTCTTACATCCTCCTCCTTCACGTTCTGAATTCCCTTTTTCTTTGCATCGCAGACATATTATTGTCATGTCTGCTTTTTGTATTTGAGGAGGATTCCGTCTTTTTTGGGCAGAGTTTGAGCTCTTTCTTCCTCCCATTCCTGAGTCAAACCCCTGCTGCTGACCCCTCCACCCCCTTCCACAAAGACCAGTGGGCAGCCAGCCAGAGACAGAGAGACAGAGAGAGAGAGAGAGAGAGCGCATGCGCGCTGTGGAAGGCTGGTGCAGGATGGTTGGTCATCTTCCAAAGCTCCGGGAGAGGCTGTGCCATGTCTAATTCGTTACACTCGGCCCCTCGGGAGTGCCCCTCCTGAGTTATCTTCTCCCAGGAGTTATTGGAATTCACGTTTCTGAAAAATTGGCAGCTTGGGTGGCTGTGGATTGTACGTGGCAGCCTTTTAATTCCATTTCAGGAAGGTTTTTCCTTGACTTCCCGGGGTGGGGTTGTCCAGGTGGAAGGCTGTTTGCCTTTGGCCCTGATCTCTGCCACATCTAGGTAGGTGGCTAAGTGAACAGCGGGGAGGCTCCAGGCAGGCTGAGGACACTCAGTGTGGCTGGTTCTGGCTCCTCACGGCCAAAGGCCCAGCACCCACAGGTCCCACCCTGCCTGAGCCTCAGCTTGCATTCCAGCCACTGCCTTTCCCCGGGACAACCCCCTGCTGTCCCCGGCTCAGCTCCTCGCATCGTTCACCTTGTGGCTCAGGGACACTTCCTGACCCTCCGCCGCAGGTGGCCCGGCCCTCTCTCTCCTCCTCCTACACCTAGGACTCTCTTGTCTCGTCACCACTTCTGTTTGAATGGCGTCCTTGGCCATGTCTCTGCTGTGGCTCCCCTCTGGGGGCCAGACCTCATCTGTCTCTCGACACCTTCTCAGAAGCTCAGCCGCTCCTTAACTCACGCTGTGCAAAGCTGGCGCCACGGCCCTTCCCTTCTCTCTGAGTCCACACCTGACTGGCTCTACTGTTACTTTCTCTCTCAGATAGTAGTGACCTTTTTTGAAAAAACAAAAGCAAAAAACAAACAAAAAGCTTTATGGAATTATAACGTACAAACCACAAGATTTGTTTCTTTGAAGAATACAATTCAGTGGTTTCTAGTGAATTTGCTGAGTTGTGCCACCGTCACCCCACCCAGGGTCGGGCTATTTCCATCCTGCAGAGAAGCCCCCCACCCGTGTGTGGTTAGCGGATCCTGCCCCTGTCCCCAGCCCCCGTCTCACTAGACTACTATCTGCAGGCCTGTCGTAGGCATTTCCTACAGGCAGAGTGGGGCGGGGCTGCTTTCGCTCAGCGTAAAGGTTTAGAGGTTCGCACGTGTGGTGACAGTCATCGGAACCACCTTCCTTTTTACCGCCGAGTAGTAGTCCAGGCCATGTGTGGACCGTGTGCTGCCAACCACTCCCCAGTTGTCGGGTGGTTTCAGCCTCTCAGTTCTGGGGACTTTTCACTCTGTTGTCCGGGCAGAACGCAGGAATCTCCCTGAGCTCTGTCCCCACAGCCAGGGACAATCCATACCCACACCGTGTTGTTTTGTCCTCCGCCCCCCTGCTGAGCCACTCACTCCCTGCCCCTGTGCCCCACCCCTCTGTCATCTTCCTCATGGATGGTCAGGGCAGACTCCCTCCTCTCAGAAGTTTTCCACGACGCCTGAGGGCGCTGTTTGTCACCTGTGTGCAGTTGTCACCGCGTTGTGTACAGCCCTGCTGCAACTTCTTGCTGGTCTGAGCATGGAGATGCCCCACACCCCTCCTACCCTGGGCAGACCCTCCCGAGGACGTTCCTGGCTCCTTTGCTTTTTCTGTCTCTTTCTTCACAGTTGTGGGTTCACGGTGAAGTGCCTGGGAGACTCTAGGTCAGCGCGTCTCCCTGAGGGCATCCATTCTGTCCTTGTACCCAGCCTGCGGGTACGGCCGGGTGGACACTGAACGTCTGAATAGAGCATGAACCTTTGCCTCTGTGGGGTGAGGAGGTGACAGTTAAGCTGAGCCCTGGTTGAGGAGAGAGAGGTCAGCTTGGTGACCATCTTTGCCCAGGACCTTCTGAGCAGAGGGTCTGCAGGGGCAGCTGGTGGAGCAGGAATGAACTTGGGGTGTTGAATCAGCAGAAGAGGCCAAAGGCTGCTGGCTGAAGCAGAGTGCACCTGGCCGGGTGGGGGGGGAGGGAGGCGGGCGTCCAGGTGTACAGAGCCATGCCCAAGGGGCTATGATTTTGCTTCATGAGCAAAAGTTTGGTCAGAGCACGGGACCTCATTTATATTTAAAGAAGGTGATTTTGGCTTCTCTGCAGGGAAGAAGGAAGGAAGTAGAAGCCAATAGGAGGTTCCTGCAAGAATCTGGGAAGTGGTGCTGAAGGCTGGGCTGGGAGTGCAGGAAAAGGAGGGGACCTGGGAGCAGGTTCCCTACTGACTTCACCCCAACCCGGAGACACTGAGGAAGCTAGGGAAGAAGGTCGGGGCTCTCAGTCTGATGCTTTTAAAAAGCTGTTTTGTTTTTCTTTATATTTAGAAAAAATTAGAAATATAGAAAAACATCAAGAATGATATAATAAACGCTAGTACGTCTCTTGCACAGAATTGATGGTTGTTAGTGTCTTGTCATTTTTTAAATCATAGGGGTAAAACATTATTGATATAATCAAATTCAGCCTCATCCTGTCCTTCCCTCCCAAACCCCATCCCCTTTCCTTGGAGGCAGGCAGTGCCATGAATTCAGTGTGACCCCTTCTTGTCTCCTATTATTTTTTTAATATGTGCTATTTATCACAATGTAGTGTAACGGGTTAAAAAGAATATATATATTCTATATATATATATATATATATATATACACACACACGTGTTTTCATGTTGGGCATGCCACTTATGACTTGTTTTTTTCACTGGTGTTATGTTTTTGAGATTTGTGTTTATTGAAATTATGTTGTCTTATTGATGTATTGATATTACCCACCCATCAGTTCTCTGTCATCCGTCCCTTCCTACATCCATCCAACCAGCCATTTGTCTACCCATCTCTCCACCCGTCCATTCATCCTTTCGATTACGGAAATACGTGTTCAGGATCTTTGGTCTGTCCTTTGAGTGGCCCTGCCGCGTCCTTTGTAGTACACACTTGGTTTGCCTTTTGGAGGGATAGAAGGCGAGGCATCTGGTTTTCTTTTTGTGCTCAAAATTAATTGGTTGTTGGGCGGTGTCTGTGGCTCAGTGGGTAGGGCGCTGACCCCATATACTGAGGGTGGTGGGTTCAAACCTGGCTCTGGGCAAACTGCAACAAAAAAATAGCTGGGCATTCTGGCAGGCGCCTGTAGTCCCAGCTACTTGGGAGGCTGAGGCAGGAGAATCGCCTAAGCCCAGGAGTTGGAGGTTGCTGTGAGCTGTGATGCCACAGCACTCTACTGAGGGCAATAAAGTAGACTCTGTCTCCAAAAAAATAAAAAAAAAAATTAATTGGTTGTTAAGGCCAGAGAGCCCCTCTTTCTCCAGCCTCTAGGAATCCGCTCTCCCTCCATTTTCTCCAGAATGTGGCAATAATAATCAGCCTCACAGTCCTTAAATGGAGTGCTTTACACTTCACAAGTCTGATCAGGAGTTTGGTGAGTTGTTTAAAACAAAGGGTAAGACCCAGGCCCTCCTCTGAGAGGTACCAGGGAAAGTCAAGCCTTGGTCATTCTTACTGGGGGAAAGCCAAGCTTTGATCATCCTTACTGGGGGGAAAGTCAAGCCTTGATCATTCTTACTGGGGGAAAGTCAAGCCTTGGTCATTCTTACTGGGGGAAAGTCAAGCCTTGGTCATTCTTACTGGGGGGAAAGTCAAGCCTTGATCATTCTTACTGGGGGAAAGTCAAGCCTTGATCATTCTTATTGGCTACTTTCATCTCGTGTTGCTCACTTGCTAAAGGCTGTGTCATTTTTTTCAAAAGCAAAAACCTACTTGACCAGAGTTGGTTTTGTGTGTTATTAAGAGTTCTATTTCACACTTTCCCTGTAAGGTTAGATATGAGCAGGTCTGGTCCAACATGCAGGGGTGTAGTCTACGCATGGACGCCTGGCTTGGGGTGCTTTTCTGGTGAGGCTTAGAGCTAATGCTACTTAAATCTCTTTGAGAGAATAACGTCAGCAGCTGGAATTACTGTGCATTCTGTGGAAAAGCTTTGTAAACCCCAAGCTGTGGGGAGACTAGGCAGGTTCAAAGGCCGTGCTTGGCAGGAGCAGCCGTCCCCTTCGCTGGTGTCCCTGGCCAGTAAGAATTATCCAGAAGGTGGCAACACCAGGGCCCTGAATCGTCAATATCTAATTTCCTGCATTAAATCCAAAGGCGAGGCTTTGTCTCCACACCTTTGCTCTGCAATTGGCTTTCACGATGCCCCAGCCTCTGTGCCTCTGCCTTGGCTTCCCCTAGCTCTGACTGTCCCCTCATGCCCTCCTTTCTGGATAGACACAGGGCAGCAGTTCTCTAATTGACTTCGTGACCTGATTCCCACTGGGCTGATCTTCCTGATTCAGGCTCTGTCCCCGTGCTGGTGGGAGGGAGCTGAACCCCACCAGTCCAGCCTTCAGGGTCTCCCATGATCTCAGTTCCTCTTGTAGCCTGTGGTTCTGAGAACAGCCCCAAAGTTTTTGGAGTGTTCCTCTTTGGGCGTGGGGTGCTGGTACCTACCTCCCGGGGAACGAGATGCGAAGATGATGTGTTTAATGTGTTGACTGAACCCCGCTGTAGGTGCACAGTGAGTGCTTTGCTTTTGCAGTCAGGGCTATTTAATTAGTCCTTCTACCCCCTCCCTGTCCCCAGTTCTTGTTTCAATTTATTGCTCCTAAACTGACTTCTCCGGCTACCATCTGATCCTCTGCTCTGCAATGGCTCTGCCTAAAATCATGGCTATTAAGAGGAAAATGAGTTCACCTCTGCGGAGAACACAAATCACTGGCAGAGCCCAAGCAGCGTCTCTCAGCTCAGTGTCACCTTGGTGATAGCAGGGGTGAGTAAAACTCACAAGGAGATAGAGCCTGCCTACCCCTACTTCACCATCCAGGGGCTGCAGTTATGCTTGGACTGTTACTGGAAAAACAATTCCACGGCTGCATTACCCTCTATTAGTATTTCACTGTGCAGGAGTACTGGCTGCACTCCTGGACCTCGGCATCCTCCAGTCTGGTGTCCTCTGGATCCAGTTCACCGGCATTTCCCTGTTGCCCTGGAATCCCTGGTTTTAAGCGTTGTGGATTATCCATGGCAGTGTTTGGTGTTTGCTGCTACGAGTACTCCACTGATGAGTCTTTGTCCACAGCAAGAGGTATTATTTCATTTAGACAATTGCATTTGGAAATAACCCAATTACAGTTTGAGTTGACCTTGGAATTGGCTATTTTTCAGAAGTGTGTGCAAATATGCAAATTGCAGATGAGTAGCTATTAAAGGCCAGAAGACTCTTTAATGTGCCTTTTAGAGGCTCCTGCTAAGCTTGTATTTATTATGCATCTTTAAAAATATGTTGTGAAGAAACTGATGGTGATGCAAACCGTAGCCGTAGTGGAAGATTGTAATGGGAGACGCTTGTCTTTGTAGTGAACGACGTGCTCAGAGCTTGGATTGCTTTCAGAATTTCTCAGTTCCTGCCAAGTGCTGCTGGAAGGCGCTGGCAGAGCTGGGTCTTTCTTCTCTCTGGGGTCTGTGTTTCCAGCTGTGGGTCCCAGCCCCTCCTCGCCCTCGTTCGTGTGGCTTTTGCTGGGCTCCTTGGGTGGAAGTCAAGCGTGAGGAGGGTGTAAGTCTCACAAGGGGAGATGAGTTACCAGCTGGGCGGAGGCACCCGAGTACCCCGGTGTAATTCTGGCCCTTTCCACACCCTGCAGGTAACCCACTGGAGCAGTCCTCGTTTTGCATAGTAAAGTGTTTACTATTCTTTCAGGACTTGTCTAGACACTGTTGTACCCTCATGACAACTTCACAAAAGAACCATCATAGTCATCCTCATTTCATAGGGCCCAGAAAAGATTTTAAGCAATTTAGTCTCTTGTATGGAATTCTCTTGCCACATGGCTGCAAATCCAAACAGCCTGAGGCCGAGAAGCTCCTCTTGCCCTGCAGGGCGGGCGCTGGTCAGCATTGGTTTTGTGATTCAACTGTCGTCTGTGCGAGTCTGTCACCAATACACATGTGTCCGGTTGTGGGCTAAGCATGCTCCCTAACCACCCCACTCCCCTCACCCCCAAGAAATCCTAACTCCGGGCTCTCAGAGTGAAACTTTAATGCTCAGGTCTTTACAGAGGTACTCAGGGTGAAGCAAGGTTGTCAGGGTGGTCCCGGTCCCGTCTGACTTGTGTGCTTATAAGTAAAGGAGATGAGGACGCAGACAAGCACAGAGGGGCAACCCTGTGAGGACACAGGGCCAAAGGCAGAGGCCTGGGGGGGGAAATGACACTGAGACGCTTTGATCTCAGCAGTCCAGCTTCTAGGACTGAGGGACCCGTACACTCAGCTGGCTCTGCCTGTCCCTGACTCCAGCCTTCTGCCCACTGTCTGGGTATTTTGAGTTTTTAGCCTTCCATCGTGCAGAATATCTGTAACTTGCATTAACCAAACATGCGAGCCCGTTTCCCCATCTCTCTTCATTTTTCACTTGACCTTGACCATGAACTTTATTCATGGGAGGGCCAATATTTCAGGTGGTTTAACGATGGGGCGAACCCTACCTCTGTCACTTACAGCTCTGCAAACATCGGTGGTGGCATCTGCCCTGTCGGAGTCCTTGCTGTGATTAAATGCAATAAGCTTGCACAGGGTAGTTGACACAAAGCATGTCCTCAACCAGTGGTGCTTCCGTCACCCTACTGTTACATCATTATTAAGTCCAGACCTTTCATTGCTGTTGTATTATATCCCCCAGGAGTATTCCATCTCTGGAGTTTTGTCCAATGTGGTTCAATTCTGTTAACGTTTATAAGCATTGGGTGTCGTTGCGCAAGTAGACCCGTGTCCTCAGGCAGCTGGGTAGGGCACGGAGGCGTGCCGATCCACCCAGTGTCGCTGTGGTGTTGCGACAGAGATTGTGGGAGGAGGAGGTCTGGGAGCAGGTGCATCTTGGGGACGATGTGGGTGGTTTATCTGCTAAGCACACGCCTCTTTTGTGGACACAGGCCTTTGGGGTGCGAAAGAAACATCCAGAAAGCTGCAGCTGTCCTGAAGGAGTCCTGAGGCCTTTCCTCAATGGGCTTGCTGTCATATGTCATTATGTTGAGGCTGGTTTTGGCCACAGACACCTTCTCCCACAGTTAGATTTTATAACTGTGGCAGCCCTTCTCCCGTCTCACCCTCACCCAGATCCCAGGATGTGTGCAGGCCTGTGTAGAGATAGTGAGGAGCTGCCCTGATTTGGGGGGTGGAGATCTCATTACATCCACTTGCAAGTCTTCTGTGTCTTGAGCCCCCCAGTTTAGCTCAGAAAACTAGCGTGTTGAGGTGGATCTGGAATTGCAGCATTCAGCGAGCTGCTCCAGGAGGCCAGCAAGTGGCCGAGCCGTTGACGCCTGCCTGTTAGGGAAGGTGAGGAGGAGCATTTCCAGTGCAAACCCAAAGTTCATGGTGGTGCCACCTCCCAGGAGACTCAGGATGGAGAGGCCGGAAAGGTGGCAGGGGTTGTCTGGATTAGCTCCCGAGGTTCCAGGGAGCATGCTCAGTGGTCAGCTCAGCTTGGCAGAAGGCCAGAGAGACGTCATCCAGGGAACGGGCTGACGGGGAAGGCGTAGTGCAGCTTCTGCTGGAGAGAGAGCAGCAGGTGGTGCCCGTGAGTGTCTTGGGGTCACTGGGATGCACGTGTGTGCACGTGCGTTTGTGTCTGTGCGTTTCTGTTTGTATTTGGGTATTGAATGCATGCGTATGGGGCAGAGAGGAAGGGGACGCTGGCAGACAGAACATGTCCTGGGAAGGAGCAGGGTCAGACCCTGGTGAGCTCCTCCCCGTGTCCTGAGCCTGCGGCAGTGGGATGACTGGGTTGGGAGGGGACCGGGGCCCACAGGGAGTGATGCTGCCTGTGTCTGAGAGGCACACGGCTGAGCTCAGTGTGGGGCCGCTGGGGTGACCCTCGTGAGGAGGGAGATGGCCCAGCAGGTGGGGGCACAGATGCAGACCCACGTGCTCTGAGGCCCCAGAGGGGTGCAGGCTGACACAGACAGTAGCACCGGGAGGGCCTGAGGGCACCGGGTGGGCTTCTGGAGCAGGTGGGGCTCCTGCCTCTGATGTTGGGACCAGGGACGGTGGACGGGAGCAGGTGGAGCCGCGGGAAGCCCGGACGGGAGCGTTGTTAGACTTGAGGTCGTCAGCTGACAGAGGGCCCTCAAGTTACTCACCTGGTGACTGGCGTCCAGTCCCCCTCGGTGACCTGGCCTGTGTGCTCAGGGTTGACAGACCGCCTGTCCCTTTGAGTCAAACTGCCCGGGATAGAGTGACCATTCCACCAGTCGGGCGCAGGAGCTTGTTGTAAGATGGTTTTTTGCCTTGTGGATTTATGGTCAGGTGAGAATCTTTGTTTAGAGTGCCTTGTTATTCTTCTGAGGATTTGCTTTTGTACCTGCTCTCTGAAGCCCTGTTTTTAGATGAAGGGACACTGCTTTTTCTTAGCCTCTGTATCTTTTTCCCAGAGAGAAGCAGCCACATGTAATATCCGTGGCCCGGACCCAGGCATCGCTCCCCCCCTGCACCATCGTACCCTGTGCTTTGTTACTTTAGTTTTATTTTTAAACACTGCGAGGCTAGACTTTGCTTCTTTGGAAATAAAATTTAATCTCCTAAATTTTGTTCCCGGTTATGGGGATTAAATGATGTCCCCTTTAAGTGTAAATGTGTAACAGAGGCAAATCCACTAGTAATGGGAAGATCTGAACACAGGTAGTATTCACCTGTTCCGTCTTCTCGGTGACTGTCACACCCCTTGGAGACCTTGCAGGTTCAGCTCCAGGCCACTGCACGTGTGAAAGTTATTACTACACTCTGCTGTGGTCTGTTCAGTATGAAGTAGCGTCATATCTAAACAAGTGTTACAGACCTTAATTAAAAAAATATTTTATCACTAAAAATGCCAACAGTCAGCTGAGCCTTAGGCACGTCAGGATCTTTCTGCTAGAGAGGGGTCTTGTCTCGGCGTTGATGGTGCTGACTGGTCAGGGTGGTGCTTGCTGAAGGCTGGAGTGGCTGCAGCAATTTCTTAAAACTCGATGATAGTGAACTTGGCTGCATGGTTTAACCTTCCTGTCTTGAGATTTCCCTGTAGCACATGATGTAGTTTGGTAGCATTTTACCCACAGTGCAACTTCTTTCCAAGTTGGAGTCAATCTCTGAAGCCCTGCTGCGGCTTTATCAGCTAAGTTCATGTAATGTTCTCAATCCTTTCTTGTCATTTCAACAACGTTCGCAGCCTGTGTGCCAGGAGCAAATGTCATCTCAAGAAACCGCTTGGTTTGCTCATTCGTAAGAAGCAACTCCTCATCTGCTCAAGTTCTATTCTGAGATTTGCAGCAGTTCAGCCGCGTCTCCAGGCTCCACTTCTAACTCTAGTTCTCCTGCTCTTTCCACCACATCTGATGTAACCTCATCCACTGAAGTCTTGAACCCCACGAAGTCACCCACAAGGGACGGAATCAACGTCTTCCAGACTCCTGTTCACGTGGATGTTTTGACCTCCTCCCATGAATCACAAATGTTCTTAATGGCATCTGGAATAGTGAATCCTCTCCAGAAGGTTTTCAGTTGCCTTTGCCCAGATCCATCAGAGGAATCACTGTCTCTGGCAGCTGTAGCTTTACGGAATGTATTTCTTAGATGATAATGCTTGAAAGTTGAAATTACTGCTTGATCCTTGGGCTGCAGAATGAATGTTGTGTTCGTTAGGCATGAAAACATTAATCTTCTTGTTTATCTCCGTCATGGCTCTTGGGTGCATTGTCAATGAATGCATAAGAATATTTTGAAAGGAATCCTTTCTTGTAAGCAGCAGATCTCAACGGTGGGCTTAAAATATTGAGTTCAGCGTGCTGTAAACAGATGCGCGGTCATCCAGGCTTTGTTGCTGCCTTTAAAGAGTGTAGGCAGAGTAGATTCAGCGTAATTCTTAAGGGCCCTAGGTTTTTATGTAATAAGTGACCACTGGCTTTACCTGAAAGTCACCAGCTACATTAGTCCTTAACAAGAGAGTCAGCTTATCCTTTGAAGCCTTGAAGCCAGGCACTGACTTCTGATTTCTAGATATAAAAGTCCTAGATGGCATCTTTTTTCAGTAGACGTCTATTTTGCCCGCAATGAAAATTGGCTGTTTCATGTAGCCCCCTTTGTTGCTCTTAGCCAGACCTTCTGGGTCACCTGTTGCAGCCTCTCCATCGGCTTCTGCCATTTCACCTTGAATTGCATGTTATGGGAACGGCTTCTCTCCTTCACACACGAACTGCCATGTGCTTTGTGAACTATTTTTCGAGTTCTCTTGTTACTTTGTACATTACTCATTTATATTGATGTGTGTTTTAGGATCATTTTGTTTTCCAAGTTTTTATTCTGTTTTTGTAATAAAACACTGTGGCCCCAGGGAAAAATTTTCTGTGCATGTGTGCGTGTTGGGGGAGGAGGGGGGCTGTCAAGGTGTTAAGTGTCATGAGTCAACCTCTGCTGGCTTCGTGCTCTTTTTCCGCAGCTCCCTCACCTGTCTCAGTCTTTGTGGAATTGAGGAGAGTTGGGACCTTGCTCTGGATTAACTTTTGACTTAAGGGAATGTTGTGGCTGGTTTGATCGTTTATCACTGAAACTTTCTCCATCTTAGCAATAAGGCTGTTTCACGTTCTTATCACTCACGTGTTCACTAGAGTAGCGCTTTTAATTTCCTGCACAAACTCTAACTTTCCAGTCCTAATTTTGCTTGCTCTCTGGCATAAGAGGCCCGGCTTTTAGCCTGTTTCGGCTTTCAACACACCTCTTCACTAAGCGCCATCGTTTCTAGCTTTCGATTGAAAGTGAGAGACATGTCACTCTTCCTTTTACTTGAACATGTTGAGGCCATCACAAGGTTATTAGGTGGCCTAATTTCGATACTGTTGTGTCACAGACGGAGGCCTGAGGAGAGGCCCCAGCAGCCAGAGGGTGCAGCAGTCGGAACACACACCACGGTTGGCAGTGAAGTTCACTCTTACATGGGCACACAGTTAATGGTGCCTCAAAACAACTACAGCAGCAGTGAAAGATCACCGTAACAGATACAGCAATACTGAAAAAGTTTCACATGGTATGAGAATTACTGAAACACGACACAGGATACAAAGTGAGCACGGGGTGTCAGAAAAATAGTGCCGGGTGGTGGCTGTGGCTCAGTCAGTGGGGCGCCGGCCCCGTATACCGAAGGTCGCGGGTTAAAACCCGGCCTCAGCCGAACTGCAAAAAAAAACCCCAGAAAAATAGTGCCAATAGCCTTGCTTATGTAGGTGTGCCACAACCTTCAGTGTGTCACAGCCGTAATGTCTACAAAACACAAGGAGGTGAAGCCACTGTACGGAGGTGCCCGCCGTTTGTGTTCTGTCTGCACTGAGGTTGCCGTGGATGCCCGTAGAGAGGAGTGTACCACGTCTGTCAGGGACCCGGGCACCACGGCAGGGACCCGGGCACCACACACTCAACCCGGCTGTCAGTCAGATCCCCAACATGTTCTCTAAGTGTGACCGTGGAGTAGGGGACTTGGAGTTTCTGAGGCTCAGCTTCCTCACGTGGGAAATACGGAGTAAAGATACTGTCACTATTATACCAACGATGGTGCCCACTTACGGTTGTGGTGGGAAGGTGAATACACTTACCATAGTCTCTGATACATGAGGATTCCGTAAATGTTAACGGTCTCTGCATCATGGTCGTCATCAAAATCATTGGTGTCGTCACCACCATCATCATCACCACCATCCCCATCATCTCTCACTAGACAATAAGCTCCTTCAGGGGTAAGATCCCGTCTCGGTCATCTTCATGTCCCACCCAGAGCTGGTGCTGGACCCTCTCTAGAGAGGGGTGTCTCCCCAGCAGTTCTTCAGAGGAGTTGACAGGAGCTGGAGCTGGACTCCCGGGCTGTCCTTCCCTGAACTGTCTGGGAGCCGAGCAGCACGTGGCTCGTTCTCTCGGAACGTTTCTAACACGCTTTATGGCAATAACCGTGTCACAGGGACGATACCGTACTCCTCATGGTCAGCCTTACCGAGCGTCACGTCGCCTGCGGCACACTGTCTTGGGTGGTCTGCCTGGCTGATGAGTCCCTGTCCCATCTCGGCCTCTCTGCCTCTCCTTGTGCCAGGCCCTCAACCTGGAATTCCCCAGAGCCACACATCCCTGTGTGTCCCTGGACAGCTGTCTGTGAGGCGCAGGCAACATCACTCGCCTCTTCCTCTGGGTCCCCAGAGGAGTTTGCTGCGGCCTTTGCTTTTCCCTTTTCTGTGTCACGTGACAGTGCACTATGTGTCTCCCGCCACTACAAGCAGTGGCCTGGGGCAATTCGTGGCTCCCCAGTCCTGTTCATTCAGCACCTGTGCTGCAACAGGCCTGCTCTTGGGACTGGGGTTTGCCCGATTGGGCAGTGAGTCAGTGATGGGTAAGGGAAGAATCGGAGCAGGATCTGTCCTGTATCTTCCCACATCAGGGGCTTTCCTACAGCAGCGACTGCCAGCAGGACCCATCGCGCGCTCTCCTCTCTCTCTCTCTCTCTCTCTCACACACACACACCCCGAAGGGAGTCCCCTGGCTGGGCTCTCAGCCCTGAGACGTTCGGGGTGGTGCTGCCTTTTGGGGACACAATCGGTAGCAGGTAATGTACATGGTTGTCAGTTCCTGGCCTCCACAGCCAGCCACAGACTGGGGGGCTGAACCCGGAGGTATTTATCGTCAGATGGTTCTAGGGGCTGGAAGTCTGAGATGGAGGTGGCAGCAGGGTGGGTCCCCGTGAGGCTATGCCAGGCCTCTCCCCGGCTGGGAGGTTTGCTCGTGATCCTCCGTATTCCTTGGTTTGTGAAGATCCAGCATCCCGAGCTCTGCCTGCCTCTTCATGTGCCTGCGGCCCTGTGTGCGTTTTGCTGTGCTCTGGTTTCCTCTCTCTATGAGGACACAGTTGTTGGCTGGGGCCTCCCCTACTCCAGTGAGACCTCATCTAAGTTGATTACATCCGCAGAGACCCTATTTCCAAGCAAATCACAGTCACAGTATAAGGGTGTCAGGACTTCAACATCTTTTTAAGGGACACGATTCAATTCCCATAATAAAATGCATGATTTATATTCCGTCCGATCCTTCCAACAACCCCTCGAGTTAAGCGATGGTTTTGATTTTCACGGAGGGAGCAGAGGGACTGCTGGGCTGGGACGTTTTCCAGGAACACAGGTTGACTCGTGCAGTTGGGGTGTAAACCCAAGCCTTTCTGACCTCCTGGCTCCTATTCCTTCCAGAAGTTTCTCTGTGGGGTGTTCTTGGCATTTTTTGGAGCAGGATGGATCTTCCGCGGGCAGGGCTGGCCCACACACCACCCGGACTCAGCCTTTCGGGCCCCGCCTAGTGAATGGCAGTGGACAGCAGTCTCTGTGATGACCTACAGTGGCACGGAAGTCACCGGGGAGGCGATTCCAAGCCTATCGCTCAGGCTTTGCCTGTTGGCGGGATCTTCTCCCCAGGCTTCAGGGAGGGAGCTGCCAGGCTTTGTGAATGTTGGTATCTGAGGGAGCCAGAGCTGGCAGGGCCGACAATCCCTGAGACAGGAGCAGGTGACTTATGGGAGCCTGGTGTAGCTTGTTTGTTGTTCCAGGAGTTTGGGGGAGGGCACTGCAGGTTACTAGAATGAACAACCAGCCCCACACGCCTTGTAGCCCTGTGGGGAGCTTTGAGAGTGTCACTGGAATTCAGCTTTTGACACTGGAAAGGGACAGATAGGAGCATTCGTGCACAGGGTGTCGGATTTCCCAGGCAGGGAGGGTTCTGGCTGCCCCTGAGACCCTGCTCCTTGTTGGTGGCAGCAGGATCCTTTTCCCACCAATAAGGTGCTCCCCCGAGGCTGGCGGAAAGATGGTAGTGCCTTTTGCCTCCGAGGACACAAACCCCCAGAATCTCTCAGTAGAGAGCTGGTTTCAGCCTCACCTTTAGTCGAGCCTCATGTTTTTCGGAATGCTTTTATAACAATAAAGCAAATTCTTGAGCCCATGCTGATGGCTATATGATAGGATATAATTTTAATTGAAAAAAAAAAAGTCTGGTTGGAAGCGGATTTGCCTGGTTTTTGCTTTTCCTGACTTATTGTCACATCTCAATGACGGGACCCAGGGATAGGACCAACTAGTCGTCATCCCTGTTCTCGGAGGCGTTAGGATGTTTTTGAAGTGTTTGTGATTGGTTTGTAGGCCCTGTTGACACTCTTTAGCTTGTCTATTAATTCTGGAGGCAACATATCTGATTTTTCTTAGTTATCTTTTTTTTTTTAATCCTTTGGGAGGGGTGATACTTGTGTTTTTGAAGCTTTTCTGTTTAGAGTCAGCGTGGGTGGTGTCCCATCAGTGAGGGGATGAGACCAGGCATCCATGGCATTGGGAATGAGCGGTGTTAAAACTGGTGTTAGAACGTACCCCAGCTGTGGTTCTCAATATGTTCCCTGGACCGGCAGCCAGAGGACCACCTGAAATTTGTGAGGAATGCACGTTCTCAGGCCCCACCCAGCAGTCTGTTGTTGGAGGTGGGGGGCTGGATAATCTGCTTCAGCAGGTGCTGACTGTCCACTGGTAGAACTTCCCCGAGGCAACAGGTGGTTATTGATTAGCAAAGATGCTGTGAGTACCTGAGATGTGAGCCTGTGGTGAGACTCAGGCTGGCAGACCCAGGCTTCCATCTTAGCTGCTCTCTTTAATATTTACTGAAGAAGCCAGGCACGGTGGCTCACACCTGTGATCCCAGCACTCTGGAAGGCTGAGATGGGTGGATTGCCTGAGCTCAGGAGTTCAAGATCAGCCTAAGCAAGAGGAAGACCCTGTCTCTCCTAAAAATAGAAAATCTAGCTGGTATTATGGCGGGTGCCTATACGAGGCAAGAGGATTACTCTAGGCCAGGAGTTTGAGGTTGCTGTGAGATGTGATGATGCCGTAGCACTGTACTCAGGACGATGAAATGAGACTTTAATCACTGTACTCAGGGTGATGAAATGAGACTTTATCTCAAAAAATATATATATAAATATATAGCATATATGTATATATTTACTAAATGCCCCTGTACAAGCAGCTAGGGTTTTTTTTTTTTTTTTGAGACGGAGCCTCAAGCTGTCACCCTGGATAGAGTGCTGTGGCATCACAGCTCACAGCAACTTCCAATTCCTGGGCTCAAGCGAGTCTCCTCCCTCCGCCTCCCAAGTAGCTGGGACTACAGGCGCCCGCCACAATGCCTGGCCATTTTTGGTTGCAGCTGTCATTGTTGTTTGGTGGGCCCAAGCTGGATTCAAACCTGCCAGCTCAGGTGTACGTGGCTTGCGCCTTAGCCCATTGAGCCACTGGCGCCGAGCCTTGGGTTGGGGGGGGTTATTTCTCAGCCTGAGAAGCTGCCCAGAGCTCAGAGACTCTGTCCGGAAGGTGTGCACCCACGTGGCTTTGGTGTCTCTGACTGCGTGTCCCTTGTGGGTGACTTGGGCCAGGGTGGGGATGGGGCTGCACCACTAACCAGCCGCCTTTGTCCTTCTCGGCAGAAATGCATCCGATTCAACCCGGACGCCACCGTGTGGGTCGCAAAGCAGCGGGTTCTGTGCACGCTGAACCAGAGCCTGAAAGATGTCCTCAACTATGGGCTGTTCCAGCCGGCCAGCAACGGGCGGGACGGCAAGTTCCTGGACGAGGAGCGTTTGCTGCGCGAGTACCCGCAGCCCCTGGGCCAGGGGGTCCCCTCCTTGGAGGTACTTCAGTTGGTGTCCGCCGCAGTTGCCCCTGCTCACTTCACAGCCTGGACGCTGTGGGGGCTGTGGGGAAGATCTCACCTAAACTCACAATTCCCTTTGGATTGGGAAATGATCCCCAAATTAAAAACAGCTTGAGGTCTTGAAGTTGCACCTAATTTTGCTGGGAATTTTGGAGTGTCATGAAATTTTCATACTTTCATTTTCTTACTACAGATTCAGAGAATCTGTTGGGGAGAACTCTTGGTGTGAACAAACCCGGGGTCTGATTCCAGCTCATATTCCTAGGACCTGTGAGTCCTGGGGGCAGAGAATGGGGCCCCCTTACACCTCCCTGCAGGGTACTGCTCTCCTCCTGTCACCTAATTCGCAGTTTTTCCCGAGTCTGCTTTTCCAGCTCTCTGGATGCCAACTGTGTGAACAGAATTAATTCCATTCTCACACTTACTGTGGGTTTAGGGCCCAGCTCCACAGCACTGCCCTCACTTCAGCTGCCAGCAGCAGGTGCCAGGTCCCAGGGTCCCCCTGCTCCTGCCCAGTTCCCTCCGCCCCCTCCTTGGGTGTGTTCATTTGCTAGAGCAGCTCCCAGGACTGAAGAAGGCACCTTTGTCCTATCAGCGTGTCTCTTATAAAGGACACAGCAGATGAAGAGGTGCCCGGGTCCCAAACACAGGAGTATCTTTTCCCCGGAGTTGGGGGCACCACCCTCCCTGCACGTGGACATGTTTGCAAACTCAGAAGCTTTCCAAACCCAGTTGTTTCAGAATGCTGATGGAAGTTCCATTCCATAGGCAGGGTGGGCTAAGTCTCCAGCCCTCCTGGGCTTCCGGCCTCTCTCCTCCCCCTGGGAGTCACAGGTGAGGCTGAAAGTCCCAGCCTCCTAATCTTGGCTTGCTCTTTCTGGCCACCACCCCCTATCCGGAAGTCTGGGAAGTGGGAGTCATCTCATTGTGTACCAAGGAGACTCTCACCACTCAGGAGGCTCTAAGGGTTTTCCAGGAATGAGGCATAAAGACCAGTCTCCCTGCCTGTGGGGGCAGGTGGCCGTGACCCGGCAGCTGTTCTCTGTAGCACGACCTCCTTTCTGCTTCCTGCCATGAGAATGACCGGCAGCCTCTTTAAGCAGCTTTCTCCACCGCAGACTCTTGGGCTTCCCTAGCGAAGCGGTTGATAATGTCTAGGGGGGCAGCCTTGCATATTAACACGTAAAGGACAACCCCTGTCCTTGCCTTCCTGACCCCGACTTGCTGTACCCCAGGTTAATATGCAAGATCCCCGACAACATATGCGTGGTGTGCTTGGTCATTTCTGCTGCACCCCTGCTTTTGTTATCGAGGAAGGTCCTCATTTTAGTTTTATCAGACAATAAGAGGCAGTATGTGGGTAGTTGCACTTGGTACGCGAGCCATCAAAGTGGGTTCTCTACTTGACCGCTAGATTAGTGGGGGAGATAATACAGACACCAGTCCAGACTGAGGGGAAACCGCATCCGCATATTCCTAGTTTCCATCATGACTTGGAGGCTGGGGATACTGGGATCCCGACTGTGAACCGTGTGTTGGACCAGGGTTTCCGTGGAGGAAAACACAGGATACCACTTGGGGACTATGTGGTTTAGAGCAACTTACTCAGCTGTTTGACCTCAGTTTGCTAATCTGTAAAATGGGTGTCCATTGGGGAAAAGTCGGTGGTTGCGGGCCTACTAAGTAGCGCACACCTTGGGTGTTTTTATTGTGAAAGTCAAGGTTTTGGTCACATGGCATTTTTATTCTAGTTGGAGGGGATGGGCCACGAATCAACACAGTTCATTTCAGGGATCGATGGTTTTTATAACAAGAGTAAAACTGGCGGCAAGACCAGAAATCCAGGAGCCTAGTCTTGCTCTGGCCCCAGTACCTATAGCTCTGCAGTCTCGAGCCAGACACTGTGCCTGTCGGAGCCCCAGATTCCTGGCATGGAATATGGGGGTGTCAGTGTGACTTCCGGCATGGCCGTGAGACTCAGGGAAGGAGCAGTGTGCTGGGGTAAGCCCGGCTACCAGCAAGTGCACTGAATTGGCGTGTGGCTGCTGCCCCGATTGATCCATTTTTTATGAGATCATTGCTGATTTTTATATTAATTCACCTCCCCTGGCCCACCATCCTGCCAAGCGGTCTTCCTCAAAATGTTGAGACAGCCGAGGACTGATAGGTCAGGGGCAGGTGTCCCACTGAGCGCTTTGCCTCAGATGATCTCAGTAAGATGTGGTCGGCTACTTATGAAGCCCTGAAAATGCCAAGAAGAGCATTCGTGGTTCTGATATGGTGCTTCTCTCAGCCACCAGCTGTGTTTATGGCTCTGGAATAAAGATTCTCCTCTTGAGAACCTACGCTGTTGCCAAGAGAGACTAAGGGCCCTTACGTCTTTAGTGTCTTATAACTAAAAAAAGGGTCCATTGAGTTGAATTCCTCAAGACTTTTCAGTTTGGCCACATTATTGTGGGCTGGGGACTCTGCCTGGCATCCTTGGTGGCTTCTGAAATCTGCCCCAGAGGTGCAATTGGTCCCATAGTGTGGCCGCCTTGGTTGAGCCTAGACTCCGGGTAGAAATCCTGAAAGGGGCCTGGGGCTCTCCCCACCAGGTCTGTCCAGGGATATGGATGTTCTGACCACACTTTATCCCCGAGCTCTGTGCAGCCTGGGTCTCCCAGAAATTTATGATTTTACAGCTGATTTATTTGGGCACTTAAAAAAGAAAGTTTCAGTCTGTGCAAAAGAAGAATTTTGTCTTTTGTAGACCTGCCGTTTTGTGTAGCATGGAGGAGAGAACAGAATATAAGGTTGTCTCCTTGGAAACTTTATCAGTTTCGGGATTAGCTCACCCACTCACTGCCCTGCAGCGTCCTTTTATCCTGGGGTGGTTGTGCTCCTGCTGAGCTGATGTGTAACCTCAGAGGGTGCTGGTATCAAGGGAGGGATAAAATAGCACCTGTCCAGGGACAGTGCTGGGCCAGGAAGCTCACATTTGACCCTCAGGCCACCGAGGGACAGATAAGGACGAACTGAGGCAAGTCTGAGTGACTCATCTCCAGCCCCTGTTGTGACCAAAGGGCTTTGGGGTGCTGGGAGAGGCAGAGGTGTCAGGCTGAGACAACACTGCTTGCCTCTCGCACAGTCACTGCATCTGAGTAACAGGTGTTTCCTGGGTCATGCAATGTAATTTCCAGTTCAAAGGAGGTGCTGCAGTTTAATGGGATAAATGGTGGTTCTCCAGTCCTAGGAGTACAGGGAGGTGGGGCTTCTCCCGGCCTCACTTCTCATGCAAGTTTTAACAAAGGCAGAGGGAGCAGTGTCCCTTTTGTAGATTCCTGGTCAGGGTCCCCCACTTAGTCAGGGGAGAGCCGGGTACCCAGTGTGGAGGCAGCTGGGCTTCTTGCTCTAAAAGGGTCCTTACTCTTTCTTCTTTCTATTGCTGTTCTATTCTTACAACGTTTGAGCTAAATTCCTGCAGAATCTTGCCAAAAGTGATCCTTAGGATGTCGTAGACTCAAAATACAGGTAGTTTATTTAAAACTGGAGGAGTCTGCTATGGAGTGTCCTGTCCTCAATGAACTAGCCAAGGAAAGAAAGTTGACTTTTCCTCTGAATAGTCATGTGAAGTATTTATTTGTTTGTTTCCTTTTTTGTCTGTTTCTGTGCCAGTTTCGATACAAGAAGCGGGTATATAAACAATCCCATCTTGATGAGAAACAGTTGGCCAAGCTCCACACAAAGGTATGCGGGGAAGGTATTTACACTCTTGGCATTTTATTTTTTTTCCTGTCTTACTATTGTCCTTGCTGGGGTTAACTGCTATGTGCCTGGTGTGCCGTGCAGCGTGGCCGGGACACATGGGGGTGGTGGTGGGGGGACAGGGCTGCCACCGGCAGGCAGCAGGGTCTGCTCAGTGAAGCCGGTAGGGGCAGGGGCAGCGAATCCGTGGGTCTTCTCGGGTTCAGAGGCAGTGGCTCTGATAAGGGCAGGATTTGGATGTTGAGAATGGTGGAGAGAAGACAGCGCCTGCCAAGCACTGTGATGGTTTCCTCTGTTGTGGAGTCAGTACAAATCTTATCAAAGTGCTCTTGACATAAACTCCCCCAGGCGGGACTGCAGGGCACGTTAGCAGCAGGGAGCTGCCTGCAGAGCCTGGCACCCTTCTGGAGCGTACCGAAGATGATCAGGTGATAATCCAGCTTGAGTCAGGAGGCTGAGAGGCCCGGGAGCCCCCAGTGTTGAGCCCCAGAGGCTCGCCGTCCCTGTGTGCGGGTGCTGGGTTCCAGACGAGGCGTTCATGGCATAGACACCCTGTTCTTTGTCAGGGGTGCTCTGCCAGTCGAGGAGGGGCCCAGGGCCCTGGGGTGTCGGGATGGAGCCCCTTGCCTAATTCACACCGAGGAGGCTGTCAGCCCTACCCTGTGGCAGCCACAGTGTGCCCTGCAGAGCTCATGCTGGAGAGTCGAACCACTTTCCAGGTGAGCTCACCTGCCGCCGTGAGCTCCCGGAAGGCTTTCTCTTGGGTTTGTTGTCCCCCTCCCCCAGACAGAGGCCAGGATTTTTACCGTGGGTTCTAGCCTGAAAAACCCACGCTGTCATTAGTAGCCTTTCTGCTCCCATCATCCACGTGCAGCAGGCGGCCGCCCTGTGGTGTGTCCCTGACCACTGACCACTTTTTGGTTCAACAGGGTGCTCCGGATTCCTCTTGTTCTTTCCCTGCCTGAGCCCGGGATCCTCCTGGGATCCACCTGGGAAGTAGGAGTTAGCACCTCCTGGGTGCTTCTGGTTGTTTGGTATTTAGGTTATACTCAGAGGAATAGATGAAAATGTGTTTGTGAATTTTTTAAAAAGTGTCAATTCACAAATGGCAAGGAAGGTTTTTTTGGGGGGGACAGAGTCTCACTTTGTCACCCTTGGTAGAGTGCCGTGGTGTCACAACTCACAGCAACCTCAGACTCTTGGGCTTAAGCGATTCTCTTGCCTCAGTCTCCTGAGTAGCTGGGACTACAGGTGCCCGCCACAAAGCCTGGCTATTTTTGGTTGCGGTTGTCGTTGTTTAGCAGGCCCGGGCCGGGCTCGAACCTGCCAGCCTTGGTGTATGTGGCTGGCACCATAACCACTAAGCTATGGGCGCTGAGCCATGCAAGGAAGGTTTTTGGTGAGACCATTTTAGGTCCTGTGTTGGGGGCATTTGATCAGTCCTCCTTCTGGAGTGTACCGTAGACGATCAGGTAGAAATCCAGCTTGAGTCAGGAGGCTGAGAGGCCCCGGAGCCCCCATTGTTCAAAGCCACCATTGTCTCCCTCCCTGCATTGGGACAGCAGTAGGTGGGCAGGCCAAGGCCAGCGAGGCAAGTTGGAGTCCTCTAGGGGGAGGGTGCTAATCGCACAGCCCTGGGCAAGTGGCCGGGCTGTCTGCTGGCTGGTCAGGAGGTCGTTATCCCTCTCAGGCAGGAACAGCCTCTGCCATCAGGGTTGATCTCTGGGATTTCCTGAGAGATAAGTGCTTCCCCTTCCCCTTAAACGTTGAGCCACTGGGTGACCAGGCATCGCTATTCTGCCTCTGCTGCCCTCCTAGTAGCTTCCATCACAGCTCCCTTTTTAGAGATTAGAAAACACGAGTGCCCACTCCAGGGCCTTGCTCACAGGATGGAGGCAAGGGGGTTCCCCAGAAACTGTTCTTCAGGGTGTTCTGGGAGGCTCAGCTCATCTTCTCAAAAGTGAGGGGTCACCTGTAGCTCTTAGGAAGACATCAATAGAATACCTTGTGTGTCTTAACAATAGCAGAAATGTGTTTCTGGAGGCGGTGAGGCTCAGGTCAGGGTGCCTGCAGAGTCAGTGTCTGGTGAGGGCCAGTTCCTGGTTCACAGACGGCTGTTATCTCCACCCTTGTGACCTAATCACCTCCCAAAGGCACTGGAGGTTATTCAACCTGTGAATTTTGGGAGGACACAAGCATTAGCTCCATTGCAGAAGGACAGTGGATAGTGAGGGGTTTTAAAATGTGTCCAGGGCAGGCTGATCGTGTTTGCCAAGTGTAAGACTCTGGACTGCAGCCTGGGGGTCCAGACACAGGGGGCCACTGCCCAGCAAGCCCCAGGGTGGGCAGAGAGCCCTGGCCAGACCACAGCCCAGCAAGGAACTGTACCATCCATAGTTGTAAAGACATTTCATACAGAGACATTTCTTTTTTCCCCTTTTAGACCAACCTGAAGAAATGCATGGATCATATCCAGCATCGTTCGGTGGAAAAAATCGTCAAGATGCTG
This sequence comes from Perodicticus potto, assembly GCA_963574655.1. Lineage (NCBI taxonomy): Eukaryota > Metazoa > Chordata > Mammalia > Primates > Lorisidae > Perodicticus > Perodicticus potto. The sequence goes on along the minus strand of CAUYRH010048043.1, from coordinate 50,982 downwards.
GATCGAGGCCTGGATCCCAATTTCCATGACCTGGAGACAGGAGGTGGGTCCTTGTTAGCCAGGACTTTATTAAACTTTACATAAGTATAGAAAAGTCACTCTGTCCTGCAGGTGACACTCGAGTAACGCAATACTTAGGTTTACTTGGCTTTATTTGGGTTTTAAAAGTGTGTTCTCCTCTGGGACTTCTGGGAGGGGCTGAGTCTGTCTCGCTCACATGGCATCCCACCAGCTCGGCCTGGCAGGCAGAGAGGGTCTGCAGGGCGTAAGTGTTGAATGAGGAAATGGCTGAATGAATGGACAGATGACCCACATGCGTTATGCTGCTGCGTGCCAGCCCCGAGCATACACACAGACCCCACAGAGCTTCTGCTCTGGGGATGTGCATGTTTATAAACGTCAGGGACACAGGTGGCGTGAGTGCGGGCCCCCAGCAGACAGACAGGAACACATGAATATCTTATGCCCCCTGCTGGACACCAAATTCCTTTCGTGCCTGAGCCTCTAAGCATTAGCTGGAAAAATGGCATAGGCTCTTGGTGGTTCCGCAGACCTGAGGTTTCTTAAGTCTCTCAACCCTAGCACTGTTGTCCTCTGTGGTCTGCACACTTCTTCATCCTGTGCACCCCAGCCTCCCTCCCTCAATGCCAGGAGCAACCCTGTGTTGTGAAAAGAGCATCTCTAGACATTCCCCAGTGTCCCCCTGGGGGGACACAACTGCCCCAGGTGCGCACTGGGGCAGTGCTCCCTGTGTCTGGACCCCCAGGCTGCAGCCCAGAGTCCTACACTTGGCAAACACGATCAGCCTACCCTGGACAGGTTTTAAAACCCCTCACTACCCACTGTCCTTCTGCAACGGAGCTAATGCTTGTGTCCTCCCAAAATTCACAGGTTGAATAACCTCCAGTGCCTTTGGGAGGTGATTAGGTCAATGAGACACTGGCTGATGTGGGCAGGCAGAGGTCAGGTCCCTGTGGGGCACAGAGCCCTGGGGTGAGGGGGTAAGGGAGCAGGGTGTGCGTCCCGTCAGGTAGGTGGTTCTGGGCTCGGGAACAGCGTCTTGGACTGGGAAGTGGGGACCTCCCTCCCTTCCCCTCTTGGGATGTGGCAGCCCTGCTCCTGGCTCCTGGGGGCTTTGGTGCTATCAGCACATACAGGTGCATGCTTCAGAATGATTAAGCACACAACAAATAGCATTTGTCAGTTGAAGCATAGTGCTTTCTCATCATTGGTAGGGGGCTTCTTCACCCCCGTCATGCTGGGGGGGACCCTGCTGGGCGTGGGTCTAGTCTGCACTCCCCTATCTGAGCACTGGTTGGGGGTTCTGATAGCCTCTGTGCAGAAATCTGTCTCGTTTTTTTTTTTTCTTTTTTTTTGAGATTGAGTCTCACTCTGCTTGAGTAGAGTGCTATGGTATCATCTTAGCTCACAGTAACCTCAGGCTCTTGAGCTCAAGTGAGCCTTCTGCTTCGGCCTCCAGAGTAGTTGGGACTACAGTCTCCCGCCGCAATGCCCAGCTCATTTTTCTATTTTTAGTACAGATAGGGGTCTTGCTCTTGTTCAGGTTGGTCTTGAACTCCTGAGCTCAAGGGATCCACCCACATCAGCCTCCCTGAGTGCTAAGATTATAGGTGTGAGCCACTGTGCCTGGTATTGTCTCTGTCTCTGAAGTTTACCTGTGAGCAGTATAAGGGCAGGGCCTGGGCTTACAGGTCACAGCTCCGAGGGCCTGAGGGATCAGGCTCCCAGGAAGGCAGAGAGTGCCCCTGGGGGGCCGGGGTGGGGTGGAGAATGAGAGCCTGACTGCAGGTGAGCAGGCATGGAGCCAGACATGGACACAGCGTGAGGGAGGGAGCCCTGGACGCCTGTGCAGAGCAGTGACATGCACAAAGCCAGGGTTCCCTGGGGGTCCTGGCAGTCCCTGGCAGTCCCTGGCTGGGTGGGTGGAGCAGGGGGCTGAGGTGGGCCCACTAGGGAGAAGATGGTGGAGAGGGAGGAGTGTGGAGAGTGGCACTGAGGGTGCTGGCCCCCCAGGCACAGGCCTCCCTGGCATTTCAGGGCAAGGGGACAGCTGCAGTCTGATCTTACATGGATGGGTGACTGTTGATTTTGGAGTAACAGGGGAAGGACGTGAGTTGCTCTGAGCCGCTGGGCAGGGGCATGCTGCCAAGTGGGGTGCAGGTTGGCAGGAGGCTCAGGAGGGCCCTGTCCATCCATCCATCCTTCCCTGATTGGACATGTCTCCCGCTGGGTTCACACCGTGGCTTCTCTTCTGCACTAGCCTGGCTCTGAGGGCAGCAGCCCTTTCTCATGCAGGAAGAAGCAGCTTCCTGCCGCCCAGGCTGTACACATAAATGGACCTATAGGTTCTTGAGCATGAACTTGAGCCTTCAGTACATTCACAGGCAACCTTCATCCAGATCCGGTTTCCCTCCTGGGGCCAGCATTGGGCCTTGGCTCCGCCTGTCCTGGGGAGAGCTGCCTGCATCTCCATCCTGGCCTCATCACGACTGTGTCCAGTGGATTATAGGGGTTCTGGACCCTAGTAACGTGATGGCCCCTCTCACCGTGTCCTGGCCAGTGGTAACGGGAGGTCAGGGTACATCTCAGCCACTCTTTTCTTCCCAGTGACCTCCCCATGTGAGCCAGGCCTCTCCACGGCCTCCTCCACCAGTTACTGCTGTCTTCCGATGTTAAGATTTTGAAACGACTGTTATTCCAGAACAGACCCTAACTTCGCACATAAAACCACACTGACGCAGACCCTGAGCTATGTCCAGATAGAGGGATGTGGCTCTTTCCCTTGAGTTTGCCTGGGGCCGAAGCCACTTTCATTGTAATTAGGGAAGGACTTGGTACTAAATCATAAAATCCCCAATTGCTGCGAGCAGTTACTAAGCAGTGGACGTTAAAAGAGGCTAAAAACGGAAACTGGACCCTCGACCACTTCTCCCCAGAACTGAGCGGGAGTGACCTGGGAGCCCACTGATGAAGACTGTAGTGTGGCCTCGTCTTCCCAGTTACCGAAGTATCCCTAGCACTACTTTTACTGATGAGAGAGACTAATCTCGGAGAAGGAACAGAAACCCCCTTTGTCATCAGAGCCCCACACAGTGGCTCCTGACAGCACAAATGCAGGTGATCCTGGGTCTCCAGCACAGGCAGAGACCAGTAGGACCAGGCGGGGGACAGGACCCCATTGGGTGGGGGGCTCAGGAGCCACAATGCACGACGCAGGCGGGCAGGGAGGCAGGTGGGTTCTTAGTCTCTTCCTCTGTCTTCCCTGCCCACCCTGTAATTCACAGCAATTGAACTTCTTGGTTTGGGGTTTTGTTCTGTTTTTAGTCTTGACAGAAATATTTAGTCTCAGTTAAAAAATTTGAAACACGGTGATTGACTCAGTTCTCACGTGTTTGATTGCCAAGTGGTAGTTTTCCAAGTCAATTTTTCTTCTTGCAATGACTGGTAGTCTTCTGTAACGGAGAACTTCCTCCCCTCTCCCCATCTTTTTTGAAATTAGTAGCCTTTGCCTTTTACAGCTATCTGTTGGGTTTGCAGGAAATGAAATGGAAGGACAGCGAATTTTCATATGAACGCCCCCAACACACACACACACCCTATCCCTTGCGTTAGTGTGGGGCACTTGTTATAATTGGTGATATTAACACATTATTATTAACAAAGTCCACAGTCCACATTAGAGTGAACACTTGGCCTTATACATTCTTTGGGTTTGGACAAATGTGTAACATCATGTGCTTTGTAGGATCACAGCGAATTATTCCACTGCCCTGAGACTCCTCCATGCTCCACATGTTCATCCCCCCTCCTCCCCAACCCGGGGCAAACATCGATCTTTTTACTGTCTCCATAGTTTTCCCTTTTCTGGAACGTCGTGTAGTGGGAATTGTGCAGTGTGCAGCCTTTCCAGGCTGGCTTCTTTCACTTAGGAATACGTGTGTCAGTTCTTCCTTGTGTTTTCATGGCTTGGTGGCCCATGAATGATATTCCACTGTCTGGGTGTATGCGGTTTGTTTAGCCTGTCACCCCTTGAGGATGCCTTGATTGCCTGCACACTTCGGCATTTGTGGATAAAGCTATTATAAACATCCCATGTGCAGAGTTTTGCACAGTGAGCAAAACTGGGGTTTTCCAGGACCCCAAAAAATGTTTATAGTGAGCTAAAAGGGGAAAGGGTATAATAATGCAGAAAGTTCTGGAATCAGAGGCTTTTAGGAGGTTGATTAAGTCACAGGGGCAGAGCCCTCCTGAATGGGATTCATGATCTTATAAAAGGGGCCCCAGAGGGCTCCCTTGCCCCGTCTACCATCCAAGGACACGTTGAGAAGGTGCTGTTTGTGAACCAGCACCTTGGTCTTGGACTTCCAGCCTCCAGAACCATGAGAAATAGTCTTCCGTCTGCAAGCCCCCCACCTCTGGTATCCTGTTACAGCGGCCCAGACTAGGACAGGTGGCAAGTCCCCAGGGGAGGGAGGGAGGAGGCAGAGCCTGGCCCCGGGTAGAAATGAAAGAGGATCTGTGTTCTCTCCCCACATCTGGGCCTGGCTGGCCGTGGCTGTGACCCTGGCTGGGCTGGAGCAAGCCCGGGTCCTGGTCCCATGATCAAGCTTCATCTGAAGCCTGGGGCAGCCCTCGGTGGGAGAGAAGACCCAGCTACCCACTCTCCCTGTCCTCCACACATGGCACTTTCTTCATAGTGGCTGTGACAGGCCAGGGAACTTCCCATCCCATATTCTAATGGCTCCATACTGAATTTGGTAACTTTTTCAAAGCTCACCAGCAAGCAGCAGAATCTGGCTGAAAACCAGACTTCTTCATTCCCCGCATGGAAGTGAAGCAGCCTCTTTCCAAGCTCAGGAAATGCCATGATGCTTGAGCCTGGCTGCATGTAGGAGGCGTGCAGTGGGGAGCAGCCCTGCAGACTGAGTGATGTTCGAGAGGTCAGTAGGTGCCAGTGGAACGGCCTGCCAGTTCAAATGGCCCATGTTGGTGCACGCGACCATCTGCTACCTGATCTAAATGCAAATTTTGTTAAGTAACAATGATGAAAGTAGTATTAAAAAAAAAGCCTTCTCTCACTAGGGCTTGGGGCTGGTCTCAATGAATGGTGTTTCTAAGCCCAGACAATCCGAGTGTAACTTTGGCTTGTGCTTTGATTTCCATACTGTTGTTTCCAAACTTGAAAGAAGCCCCAGGTATAACACAGGAGGTTTGGTTAATAAAGCTAGAAATGCCTTTTAACTCTTTAAACATCTTGATGAGGTGGGGATGGTGTGGTGGCTCTCGCCAATAATCCTAACATTTGGGGACACCAAGCTCAGGAGTTCAAGGGATCCTTCCTCCTTGGCCTCCCAGAGTGCTAGGCGAGAGTAGCAATAGTGAAACCCTGTCTCTACCAAAAATAGAAAAATTAGCCAGGTGTCATGGAGGGTGCCTGTGTTTGCAGCTACTCAGGAGGCTGAACTAGGAGGATAGCTGGAACCCAGGGGTTTGAGGTTGCTGTGAGCTGTGATAATGCCATGGCATTCTAGCCTGGGCAACAGAGTGAGATTCTTGTCTCCAAAAAAATAAACAAACACCTCGATTAGCAATGAAAACAGACTCTTCTTTTCCTAGACTTTGCAGCACACCTGGGTTGTGTCTGGACTCCATTTGTAAGAGCTGGTTATGGAGGCAGGTTCAAGGGCAGTGACGCGGTCGCTGCTTGCTGGGCTGGGCTTCTCTGATTAGCGGCTTTCCACCTGTCCTTCACCCTTACTTTGTTATAAGCCGGGCTCCCACATGGCCCAATTAGAAGGTTTCCAGCATGTTCTGGGTTCTGGTATACTGAGCGCCTCCACCAAGCCAGCATTAACTCAAAGAATACAGGGGCTCGTTTGATGCCTGCTGTGACTGATGGTCCCTGCACAGCTGTCTCACCTCAGCCCCGAGTGAGTCACTGCGTGTAATTCCCTGGAATGACAACGCCTGGGAACACGGGGCCATTCTGGAGAACACAGTTCCAGGACCTCGTAAACCTCCATGTGCGAAGGGAGAGAGACACACAAATTACCCAATGCAAATGAAGGCAGCCTGAAGATCTTGGAGTAAATTACTTCCTTTGCCACCAGCGAATCTATTTGGGTGCTTATGGTTTGTTGAGTACAGTTCCTAGTAAAAGGAAAAAAGAGAGACCTGTTTTCTGGTGAGAGCTCAAAGATGGTATGCAATTATTTCAGGACTTTTGTTATTTATGTCCCACCGGGTTCTAGAAGGGAGTGCAGGTGGCTTGTAAAGGTGCGTCAGATTGAAGATGGTGAAGTACATTAAGGGAGGGAAATGGGGCGGCATGAGGAGGGGCAGGACCGGTGTCCACAGGAGTGACACCCGGGGTTGGGCACAGAGCTGGTCTGAGGTTTGCAGAGCAATCAAGCAGATAGTACGGTGGTGGTGGGGATCCCCATTGTCCTTAGCGGCTTACCGTGGCGCGGTGCATTTGCTGCAGTAAGTGAACTCTATAGTTTACATCAGGGTCCACTCTCAGCCCTGTGCATTCTGTGGGCTTGGACAAATGCGTCCTGCCCGGTGCCCACAGAGGTAGCATCCTGCAGGATGCTAGGAGGCGTCCCAACCCGGAAGTGCTCCGTGCTCTGCTGTTTATTCCCACCACCCGCTTTAACTAAACTCTGGTGACCGCTGGTCCTTTTACTGTCTCCACAGTTTTGCCCTTTCTCGAATGTCAGAGAGCGGCAGTCCCACAGCACACGGCCTTTTCAGATCGGCTTCTTTCCTTTGGCAGGACGCACGGAAGGTTCCTCGGTCTGTATCTTTCCGTGGCTTCACAGCGTGTATCTTTTTAGGGCTCTCTACTATTTCTTTGTCTGAATGACGGCAGTTTATCCGTTCGGTCCCTGAAGGACATGTTGGTTGTTTGCAGTTTTCGACAGTTAACAAATAAAAGTTGCTGTAAACACGAATGTTCGCATTTCTGCTTGGATGTAAGTTTTTTGCTTATTTGGGGGAAACGAGAAACTGCCAAACTGTCTCCCATTTTGCATCCCCCCGGGATATGCAGAGTCCCCGGAACTCCACACCTCGCAGCATTTGGTGTTGTCAGAGGTTGGCGCGTGGCTATTCCCATACACGTGACTGTGTGGTGGCATCTGATTGTTTAAACTTTCAGTTCCCTGGTGACATCTGGGGCCGGATGTCTTTTCCTGTGCTATTGGTCCTCCGTGCCTCTTTTGTGAGGTATCTATTTAGATCTTTTGTTCGCTTTTTAATTAGGTGTTTTCTTGTTGAGTTTTAAGAGTTTTCTGAATATTTTGGATACTTGATCCCAGACTGGGGGCAGCAGCATTCTTACATTAAACTCATTACCCAAAGAAAGAGCCACAAGGTTTTTATTTTTTCTTTTCATTGTAGAACAGTTTTAGATTTACAGAATAATCGCGGCTTGTAGAGTTTCCGTATACCTTGTACCCAGTTTCCCCATCATTAACATCTTACTTTAGTACGGTGTATCTGTCACGGCTGATGTTAATACGTTGTTATTAACTCAGTCCATACTGGCTTCAGACTGGCGGTTTTCTCCTAGTATTTTCCTATTTCTATTGCAGGATTTCATAGACGATCCCACAGGACATGCAGTTGGCTGCCCCCAAGGTCCTTCTTGGCGGTGACAGTTGCTCAGCCTCCCTTGTGTTTGGTGACTGTGAGAGTTTCCAGGAAGGCTGGAAACATTGTGTAGGATGCCCCTTTAGTGCGATTTGTCTGCTGTTTATCCCCTCCCCTTGATTTGGGATTGTAGGTTTAAGGGGAGAACCCCCGGGGTAAGGAGCCCTTCTCACCTCATCCTACCCGGTCCAGACCGTCACCCTGACTTACGGCTTCTGACGTTGCCCGTGATCACCTGGTCGAGCCTGGCAGGTTGATCTGTGGTAAAGTTGCTTGTTGTTTTCCCTTTTCCCTCCTGTGCTCTCTGGGAGGAATCACCACGTGCTGCCGCCCGTGGCTGAGGGGTGGGGAGCTCTGGCCGCCCCGGAGGGCAGAGAGCTGCACAGACTGGAGTTTGCCTGGGGGATTTGTCCTCCCCCACCGTATATTTACTCTCAGTTCTTTGTCCGGTCAGCAGGGACTGGTGGCTGTTGCTTCTGTCTGGACCGTAACCCAGCACTTCTCCGCTCGTTTGCTTCCTTCCGCCCCTAGTCGTGCAGACTCTGCTCATTTCCAGGGTCACTAGTCGTCATCCCTTTTGATGAGGTTCTTCCCTACGGTTGTGACGCACCCTCCCTTGGTCTTTTCCCACATTCTGGTTTCCATCTGAGGATCCCCCTGTTCTCCAGAGTTAATATTTTCTAAGAAACCTGCCGGTGGTCCAGGGCAGAGCTGGTTGTGACTGTCGTCCGTCGCCGCCTCCCGTACTGGTTTCCGTGGCCTGTCGCTGTAGGTGCTCAGACACCCCAGGAACTGAGCACTCCGCAGCCCGTCCTGCTCTGTGCCGTCCTGAGTGCTGCCTCCTCCCGCGCCTGCCCTCCTGACACTGCGCCCTATCCCGGTGTCAGGGCTGACGGCTGGCCCGGCAGCTCCCGCGTGCTTCCAGGAAATCCCACGTCCCCCCCTGGATGTTGGCACCTTCTGAAGCACGTCCCGGGCAGGCCCAGAGCCTGCCTGCTACAAGGGGGCTCCAGCGTGGGGGTCTGTATGTCTCCGAGGTCGTCTCCCAACATCAGAGGTGTTTCTACTCCCGCAGTCATCTGGGAGTAGACGGGGAACACTCCTGAGCTTATACTCGCTGGGGTTCTGATATACTTTTAAAACTAAAGAAATTTAAAAATGCAAACGCTGAGGAAATTCTTAAGAATTGTGGTGTGAGGTGGCTGTAGCGTTGCTGTGCTCATTAGGGGAGTGATGACATAATCACCGATGGCACAGAGAGGGCGACCCTGCCATGACGGAGTCCCAGCTGCCTGAACAGCATCTTGGGTGGTACCATTGGCCCAGACAGGAGCCTCACCTGGATGTCCCCTTTGCCAATGTCCTGTCTGAGCTGAGGGGGCGGAGGGCTCTCCCGGCTGGAGGTGAATGTGGCCAGCCTGCAGTGTCGCTGGGAAGGGCTCTGGGTCCTTTGGGAAGGCCTCATGTGTTGCTGGCCCTGGATGTCAATTAAGGGCTAAAGCTCCCCGTCCACTAACCGAGCGGCCTGGTTCTCTCCACCTGCACATCTGCCCAGCCTTGCGCTACCTGCCCGACCCTGTCCACAGGGTGCAGTGCATTTGAAGGGGTCTGTACCTGGGAGTCAGAGGTCACAACTCAAGCCTCCATTCTGACCTTACCACTTGCCACTTGCTCCCTCTGAGGGGTTATTCTCGTTTATAAAATACTATTGAGTCGAGGTCGTCAGCTGTGAAAGTAGCACGGTATAATTTAAAAGGAAAATCTTCTTTGGACCACCCAACGTTTGTCCTGGTCATATGTGGAAAGCCAAATAAGAAAGAAAAATCCTACTTGTTCCGAAGGTTCTCTGCCCAAAAGAGCATCAGCATGCTCATTAGGTGGCTGGAGAGACTGGAACGTTCAGCATCGATCCTGGGGCTCTTGATAGCCCATGTTTTAAAGTCCTTTGAGGATCAGTCGCTCCCCTCACCCACCACACTACATATGGCATTCTGTTTGCTGTGGACACTTGTGCTTCAGCCTGGGAGGTCGCTGGGGTGAGGTGGAGAGAGAGGGGCTGAGCACGCTCGCCCTCCCTTCTCTGGTAGGCGGGGACGGTCCTGGAGTCTGCGTCTCTCTGCACACCTGCCCCTCTCAGGCCTGTGAGCTCCCATGGGGCTCTGGCAGGTTCCCATCCGGTTTTCCTCCCAGCTCACCCTCACCCTGCTCTGCCTTCATTGCCGTTTTGCTGTTTTCTATGCGAGAAACATTCCCCCCACTGTCACCAGAGTCCCTTAGTTGTTGTAGAAAAATCCCTATTTTTCTTTAAAACCTCTGCGTGAGAGGGTCCTGTCAGGGGTACACAGCAGGGCTGTGTGCGGTGGCATTCATGAGTGCCTGGGTCAGAGCTGGGGAAAACAGGCCGTGTGCTGTGATCTCAGGAGAGAATGTTATGAACTACGGTTCTCAGACGTGTCTACCCATGACACCCTGGTCACAAGGAGCGGGGCAGACCTGGGAGTCACAGAGAAAAGTCGAGTTGCAGAGTGGTTCCTACGGTGGATTTATAAAGCCCTCAGAACAGTGCCCGTCTGTGAATAAACAAATGTTAAAATTAAAAACAGACGGGCATATTCAGCCCGCACTTAGGGCGAAGTTGCCCTTTTCTGGGGAGGGAGGGTGAGCGTCAGAGGGGCCAGGCCATCCTGCGGCTTTTATTCTCGGCTGTGGTTGCAGATCCAGCGATGCTGACCAGCGGCGTTTCTGGGTTTCGGGGGCTTGGGTGCTGTCATGGTACTCCTGTTACTTTCTGTAACGTGGAAACCTTTCAAATGAACCACACTAGAACTGTGCACCTTGCCCCGGTGGGCCTGTTAGGGAAATGAAGAGCAAAGAGAAAGACGTCTTATAACAAAGGCTGACGTCCTCAGTGGCGTCTGCTGCAGATTGGTCCAAGGTCATCTGCGCAGGTGGGGGTCCTTCTAAGCCCTTGTCCCGCACAGGCAGACCTCCTCCCTCACAGGGAGGATACCTGGTGTCTACCAAGGTGTGGAAATTGAGTGAGGAAAGGCAGTATCTGCCTTGCAAATCTAATTAGGGCCTGAATCAATCGCTCCTTGTTCACCTGGAGAGGAGCATCCAGATGGCTCTGGGAGGATTCTGTTCTCAGGGTGAAGGGAGCCCGGGAAGCCCCCTGCGCTCTCAGCCTACAATGCAATCCTGCCGACTCCTGGTCTCTGTGGCCATTGGGATTTGCACATGACCCTGCTGGGGCTGCCACTGTGCCTGCAGGGGTCCTCGGTGGGAGCTGCAGTCTGTCCTTTAAAGCTTAGTTTGGGGATTGAATGGGGCTCGGTGAGCCGTGTGACTTGGTGCTTTTCCCTAAGTGTTCGTTCTGAAGTATGTGTGTTTGGGTCCTCAGAGACTCCCCTGACCTTAGCTGCTCAGCTGGATGACTCCGTGGAGCTCATCAAAGCTCTGAGAAATGGTGGGGCTCACCTGGACTTCCGTGCCAAAGACGGGATGACTGCTCTGCACAAAGCCGCCCGAACAAGGAACCAAGTCGCCCTGAAGGTAAGTCCCAGAGCCCGGCTTGCATGGGTGACACACCTGCCCTGTCTGGTCCCCTGTGTCTGCTCCCATCCCATTTCCATGGGGCCTGACCTCGAGGGGGTTGTTAATTATCTTCCAATCAGAGGAGGCTCCAGGTTCCCCTGCCCACTCTCCATGGTTTCATTGATTTTATAATTTTTCCGTAACAAAGTTGTCTTTCCCCTTTTATTTCAAAGGGCTTCTATTTTCAACCCCCAAGGGCAGTGCTGAAACCCACTCCCACCTACAGGAAGGGGGCTGCAGATACAGCCCCCAGCTGACCCAGCCCTGCTCCTGCCTCTGGGTCCTCGGAGGCCAGTCCAGGGTGTGGGTGTTGCCCTCTTCTTCCTCCTGCGGCTGTCTGGTGTTTTTGTTTACTTCCCTGACACATTTTGGACGGTGGTGACTGCCCCAAGCCCATTATCCAGCAGATCCCAAGTGGGGCAGGAGAGGGAAGCACCACTCAGGTTGACCCCCGAGAGGGGTGCTTCTCCCTGAAGTCTGGAACTTCTTGGCTTGACCTCGCCACGCCTTTTCAGCTGGCTTCCTTAGAAATCAGAGTGCTTAGAACCCTGCTGGCGGGGTTTGCCACCCTCAGAATGCACATCGGGAACATTTTCTGTTGTGCACTCAGGTTGACTAGTACAACTTTTCTCTTTGCTGCAAATGTCACCTTGAGTTAATTGCTGTTTGTGATACACCCCTGGGGCAAAGGGGTTACCAGCCACAGACCTGTGTGAGTGTCAGGTCGCAGGTCTGGTGTGCATTGTCCCGTCATCTCCTGAAAGTCACCGAGTCCTGAGGGTTGGGGCAGCATTGCTGTTTCAGGCCTAGAAACTTGACTGTCTAAAGTTAGTATCTGCTTAATTCTGGGGCCTCAGCGGGAGCACCAGGAGCGCATGGCATGGGGTGGCTGTGGCCATGGAGAGAGTGATCCTCATGCTTCTTTCTTGATGTCTTAATCTGGGCAACAGGGGTCATAAGACCAGTGACCATAACTTTTGATTTTTTTTTTCCTAGACCCTGTTAGAGCTTGGAGCATCCCCCGATTACAAAGACAGTTATGGCCTCACGCCCCTGTATCACACTGCCATCGTTGGGGGCGACCCCTACTGCTGTGAGCTCCTCCTGCACGAGCACGCCACGGTATGCTGTAAGGACGAGAACGGCTGGCACGAGATCCACCAGGTGCGTCCCACCTTCCCCGAGAGCCAGTTCCCCCGTCCTTTAGTCCCCTGCATGGGGTAGGGCAGTCTGCAGGTCGGGCCCACCCTACTCAGAGTTTCTAAAAAAAACAAACAAAAAAAAACTGAGTTGAAAATTCATTAAGAACACCAATGTCAGCATTTTAAAGGGACATATTTACACAGAGATATCTATTCCTGAGGACTCTGGAGGAATGGGCAGATTAGGCAAGGTCGGTGCATTCCCCACACCAGTATTGTGGTGTGAACCTGCTTCCTAGGAGCCCTGTTCTCTCCAGGTCCCCTCCCTCCTGGGTCCCTTTCTGAGCACAGATGGCCCAGTGTGAGGCCTGATTTCCACATTCCAGCCACAAGCTTTTCAGCGTCCCCCTCCCCCCAGTGGGTTAGGGGACTTGCCACCTGCAGGCTTGGCCAGAAACACAATCTACCTGATGTCTCCAGTGAAACATCTTTATGGACCAGGCCCAGGTGTGGGCAGACAAGAGCAGTGGAGAGGAGATGGTGTTGGGGGAGGAGGGGAGGGAAGAAACACCTCCCTCTCTCCTCTCAGCTGAGCCCCGCCAGAGCTGCAGGTCAGTCAGGGAGCCCAGGGCTGCAACCCCGAGGTCAGGGGCTCTGGGCAGAGAGGGCAGAGAGGGGAGAGATGGATTCAGGAGAGCAGAAAGGACTATTCACCCGGGTGGTCAAAGGGCAATGCAGGCATGGGGAGGGGAGGGGCGGACTGGGCAGGAGCGGGGATAGAACTGGAAGGGGGAGGGGCTGCACCAGGAAGGGATGGGGGCAGCATAGGAAGGGGCTGCCAAGGGGAGGTGGTGAAATGAGAATGGGAAGGGGTAGGGACTGGCTCCTAACAGGAAGAGGAGGGGCTGGACCTTCATGGAGTGGTCAAGGGATGGGGTGGGGGTTTGGGGGTGTGTGTCTCTCTCTGAAACCGTTGCTTGCTAGTGATCGTCAGTAGTTCTCAGGCGTCCTGTGCGTTCCCTATGCCATGGTCACCTTACAAACCTGTCTTGTCCTGGGGTGCTCATGCGACCACCCACTATGGTCAGAGTAGGCAGTGGGGATGCCATGGCCCCTCACCCTCCCTTTGCTGGGCCAGTTGGGGAAGCCAGTTCCTCCAGGGGTGTCGGTGGGGGTCTGTGAACCTGCTCAGGGCGGCCCCCAGCCCACCTCCTGGTCAGAGACGTGGGGGAGTAGTAATGACCGACCCCAGAAGTCCTCTTCTGTGGACCCCGCGTGAGATTCACTGTCATGCCTGTGCTTTCCTGTCTTCCCTTGTGATGGTTAATTTAGGCTGTGGCACCCAGACGTTTGATCAAGACGTATTCTAGATGTGGCTGGGAAGGTGTTTTTAAAGATGGGATTAACACTGACCCTATGAGACTTCAAGGAGAGCAGCTGGATGCCCTCCGCAGTGTGGGTGGGCCTGGGTCAGCCAGCTGATGGCCCTGGAGGGGGCTGAAACCCCCCAGGAGGATGAAGGAATCTGCCCACCTTAGCCTGGATTGGGCTGCAGCGCCCACTCTTTCTGGGGCTCCAGCTGGCCCTGCAGATTTCAGACTGGCAGCCTCCATGATTATATGAGTCCGTGCTTTAAAACATGTTTTTATTTTGAATTTAAATTTAAGGTTGAAATTTAAAAAATTCTGTGTGGACACATGCCCTGTTAGTTCTGTTTCCCCTGCACTTGAGCATAACCCGCTGGGGAAGTGGCTGGGGTGGGAGAGCCGTGCTTCCTTCCCTGGTGTTTCTGGGGACTCCGTAGCCTCTGTTTCTCTCCCCGCTGTCCCTGGCACCTGCCTAGTGGCCCTGCCGTCCCTCTGCTCTTCCCAGACCCATCTCTTCTGAGCCTTTCCACACTGTCTGCTGCTATTGGGGGCACCCCCTTTTCTGTCTAAGCTATCTCAGGCCTTCCAAGAGGTCTTCTGGTCTGATCGCTGCCCACTTCCTCAGCAAATGAGAGCAGACAATTAAGTTCACAAACTCATCCTAGAGAAAGCGCTCCACATCTCATAGCCAAGTATCTCTGCGGCCACCTTTGAAGTCCTCCTCCGGGAAAGATGTGAACAGCAGCCAGCTCCTAGTCCACCCTTCAAAGCAGTGTTGGAACTCTGCTTCTGGAATGGCCATCAGAGCTGTATGAGGCCTGACAATTAAGTTCGTGAACTCATCCTCTCTCAAAGGGAGAGTGCTTTGAAGGGTGGTGCCCAGCTTCCCAGGGGGAGGGCTTCGAGGGTGACCGTGGTGATATCAGCAATGAGGTGTGTACCACTTTGTCTAGGGTGAGTTTGTCAACTTAATTGTTTGGCCTTGTACATTTAGGCTGCACCATAGACCCAGCCTGCCTGCCGGTGGTCACTTAGCCGCCATGTGGCCCACCGAGGGTGAGCATCTGCCCCCGAGTCAGCATCCTGCTCACCAGGGTGCAGCCTGGAACAGACACACTCGGATGTGTGGGCTGATGTGCCGTGCAGAGAAGCTAGCTGTGAGACGGGGTGACAAGGAATTGCACGTACATGTGCACACACAAGCACGCCTGTGCCTGTGCACAGGTCCACACGTATGAAGACAGGCACGGGGACCAGGCAGGACAGTGTCAGTGTACAGTCATGCTTTCTGGGCTTATGTGGTGACCAGGCAGGTGTTTCCACCCTAGGGCAGGGAAGGGGTGACCATGGCCCTGGGTGGGGCCCAATTTCTCTGCTCATCTCCACTCCTGGCTAAACTTGGCCATCAGTTCCTTTATGGTGGCTTAAAAGCCACGCTTGTCCTCACAGTGTGAACTTCAGCTCTTATGGAAGATGTCAGTGGGTCATTACTGAAGGATAATCCCAGCCATTTCTGTGTTGGCAGCCATGGGGGGGCATGTCAAACCAAGGTGCCCTGCTTGCGAGGGGGCTGTGCCTGGGAGTCTCTAAGCTCTGGTGAGCTCTGTTGAAAAAATGGAGAAGGCTAATTTGAGATGAAAGACAAGCACAGGATGCAGGCGGCCTGGGTGAGGTGGTGGTCATCATGAGTATTGCCACCCCAGGACATTGCTGGGTGACATGGGGGGAGGGTCATGGAGCCTTGAGTACCCATGTCCTCCTCCAGTCTCTTAGGGTCTCTGCTGATGGCACAGACCCAGCTGGGGAGCTTTAAGCAGACAGACCTGGGGGGCTCCCTGCTGCCTGCCGAGTGGAGAATCAGTTTTTAGGCAAATCTGACTGTGATAATCCACAGGAACAGAGCTATCATTCGACGACCCCTCAGAGAGCAGTCATTCACGTCATTGAGATAGGAGTGGCCCCGGAAGAGGAGCATTTAATTTCATGTTACCTTTAACGAATGAGCCCTTTTAGGGTACGTGACAGACGATTTTTGTCATAGAAACAGTCAGTGTGAATAGGAACTGCCATCGCCCTACTTGAAAATGCCTGCTACGTTAATTATTGTTTTTCGAGGTTCGTCCTCCCTTTAAACGTTATCACTCTGTTCTGTCTTGTTTTTCTTTTGGACTCTCAAAGTACAGATGAGGTTAAAATGCCCTTGAATGTGGAGTGGTTCACACAGCCCTCAGCCCTATGCCAGAGTAGCCCCTGTGTCTCAGCTTTGGGGAGTTCCTCTCTTTTCTCTTTGCCGCCGTTCCTTCTCCACCCCCAAACCGGGCGACCGTGTCCCCACCGGCAGCCAAGTCGCCCATCTCTCAGGAGGGCAGCCCTATTGTTTCCTAGGGAGCCCTGGCAGTCACTTAATGTGGCTCTCCGCTTTGATTTCTGGTCCCTATGGGTATCAGGTTCCATTGTGAGCTCCTGAGCTTGGGTCAGAGCATCACCAACCAGTACCACCCAGACCCCTCTGTCCCAGCCCCAGGTACCACATATAGACCTCAGAGGCGCTAACCCTTGGGTTGTTGCATTCTGCCTCTCTCTCTCTCTCTCTCTCTCTCTCTCTCTCTCTCTCTCTCAAAACCACCTGGGGTTCACTGCCCTCTAGTGGTTTATTTCTTTTTCGGACAAATTTGAGCAAGCCGGACTCTGTCCTGCTGAAGAATCTTGGTGGTCCACGGGACGTGGCCTCACCTCCCTGCATCCTTAGTCCTTCCCCTGCAGAGCCGCCACTCCTGTTAAATGAGGCACTGGGGCGGGGGGACTCAGCACAGGCTGGGCAGAGACGGCGGGCAGTGCTGTCCTTCTGCGGGGTCCTCATCACAGCTCGCTTTCTACCCAGCTAAGTGCCGCCCGGTCTCTCCTGCCTGCACCATCCTTAGAACACACCTAGCAGGTGACTCTTTGTTTCTATTTCTCAGATGAGTTCACAGGCCCAGAGAGAATGAGTAATCTGCCCAAGGCCACAGAGCGAGCTCCTCTCACAACTGAACCGGGTTCTTTATCCCCTCCTCTTGGGCTCTCAAACCCAAACCACTCTTGATGTGACAATGCGTTTGTGGCAGAAAGAAAGGCAGGGGCAGGGGGTTTTGCAGGGACCTAGCTGGGCTGTTTCTTGCCCTGCCCTCTGTGGAGAAGCACCTCTGAGTTCTCAGCTTTATGTGTTCTGCTCTTAAAATCTGTCCCTCCCATCCAGCACCAAGAGGCGGACAGCTCCTTCCCAGCCATCAGCCGCTCACTCTGCAGAGACCTGAGGCCTCCACCTGCTGCAGGGGGCTGCTGTCTGGGTTTTCTCAGCCACTGATTTCCTGTTGTCGCTGGAGGCCAGGTGCTTGTGGCATTTTACACCCAGCTCCTCCTGGCAGTGCCACTGGGAGGTATCCTGGCCTCTGGTGACTTATCAGAAGAACCCTTTTTCTGAACTCAGACAGTCTGTAAACGATTTTAAAAGTCGTCATTCAAATTACCCTATTTTTTTCTGATTAGGAAGAAACCCCCAGCTCATCACGGAAATCTCAGAAAATGCAAAGACTCATAAAGAAGCAAATCAGGAAACACCCAAATACTGTCTCACAACTCAGGGCCGTCGTGGGTCAGATTTGGGGGCATTTGTTTTGTGTTTGTAATTGCAAAGCATTTTCCCATTCACCACACAGCCTCAGCTCATAGCACACCAGCCCCAGCCTGTGGGTGTGCGGTCCCAGAGAGGACAGCTGCTGGGCTAAGGAGGTAGCCCTGTGTCCATGTGCCGAGCCCTGTGAGCACCCACAGTGGCGTCTTGCTCACTCACTCCCTGTCCAGGAGTTTGACTCTCTGTGTCTTTGGGGTGAGGGATGTTTCCTCTTCACACCATCCTAAGGGTGTATCAGGCAGCCAGGGGTTACCCCACCACACATACACACACACCCCATTGCTGGGCAAGTGTCCCGCCCTCCCCAGCTTTTTTGTTAGTTTCTCACATTGGCTGAGTGATGATTTATACAGCTCTAGATGCAGTGAAATGAAAGAATTCACAGGAAGCATCTTCTGTGGTGCTTGGCCATGGGGCAGGTGCTCAGTAAATGCTCTCCCCACCCCATCATCACCATCATCATCTGGCTGTGTCCCGAGGCAGGAGGATCACTGGAGCTCAGGAGTTTGAGGCTGCTGCAAAGTATGATGATGCCACTGCACTCCAGCTGGGTTACAGAGTGCGATCCTTTCTCTAATAAAAAAACCAAAATCCCCCCAAAATACATTCAAGAGAGTACTTAACAAATTTGTTCACAGGCCATAAATGTATCTCATTTGAGTTTTGCAAAAATTCTGTGAGGAATGTGATACTGGTCTGTCTTAATGCTGTTACTGACTTCTGCTTAGCACTTTTAAATGAAAAGTTTTAACCTTGAAGAAATTAAGCACTTTTTACTATGACGACTTCTGCTTCTCAGTTGCCATGCTGTCCCCTGCTCCCCCATTAGCTGAAGCTCCCTCAGGCTTCCTGAGTCCCCATGGTAAGGGAACAGGCCCCGTGGCTCCTCCCAGGCTCCCAGCAGTTTCCCTGATGTGGCTGCCTGTGTTACATGGAGCCAGGTCTGAGTGTCCTGGGTTACCATCCCCTCAAGGACAGTACCGTGCTACCTGCACGGTGTGGGTGTGTGTTGGTGGGATAAGCTGGTGCTTAGCCTGATGGTGACAGGTGGGTTGTGGGCTTCTTCTATAAGTTTTGGTTTTTCTAGTGAGCTAGGAGGTTCATCATGATGGCTATGTGTCCAGCTTCTGTGGTGACCACTCTCTAGGTGCTGAGGTGACCACTATGTCCAGGTACTGTGGTGACTACCTTGTCCAGGGCCAAGCTTGGTCCCAGGAAGCCATGGGAAGAGCCATCAGGGAGAGCTGAAGAGCTCTGTGGCTGCCTTGCTTTTGGGGTTCTGCTCCTATTGACCTGGGAGGTCTGACCAGGGTTTGGTACCCCCACCCCACCCAGCAGGTTCCAGTTGGAGAAGTACACAAGGCGAGCCTTTCCCCAGGGCCTCCAGAGGGGATAAGGATCACAAAGCTTCAGGCTCCTTGGGGTTGGTGGGGGGAATGGACTGGGAGGGGTGATGGGTGGAGACCCCGATACCGAGCTGGCAAAGGGCAGCCATCACCAGCCCCATCTATTCTGCTCCAACAACAGTGTCCAGAAATCGTGTCTTAAAAGCTGTGGGCTCCTTGGGGGAAGTGGCACAGGTGCTGGCTTCAAATAAAGCTAACTTCCTGGGGTCTGGGGACTGAGAGTGAACATGTGAATGTCGTGGGGACACAACCCACGAAACTGGTCAGAACAGAAACGAGCTGCTTTCCAGTTGGTCCCAGGCCCTATACACAAGGCCTAGTTTTCTCCGTGTGCCTCAATCTCTCCTCACCGTGTGGCACGAGGACCATACCTGACCTTTGAAAACTGGGCCATGGGCAGCCGGTGGCTCAGGCCCAGCCAGCAAGGGGTGTTTGCATGTGTTTGGACTAGACGCCATTCCTCTGCTGAGGGGCAGCCAGCTCCCTGATCAAACTGGGGCTGAGAGGGCATGGTGTGCATTCAGGTGGCTTTTGTGCCTCCAGGCTGTGTTATTTACGCTCACGCTGTAGGACAGTGTTGTCAACCTTTTTCTTAGCTCCTGGCACACTAGAACCCATAGTCAAACTTTGTGACACACTTAAAAAGATCTAAAAAAAGTAAAAAAAAGAACATGCTTATTGTGTTTTGAACTTCTTTCGAAAATAATTTAATTAACGATCTTTAAAAAATTTTCATGGCACAACCTAAGAGGTTCTCACCGCACACCAGTTGAAAAGCACTGGTGCAGCAGTGTCCAAGTGTGGTTTGGACTGGCAGTTTTGCTTGGGGCACGGGGTCAAGCTGAAGCAGCAGGAGGTTGACCTCAGCAGACATTGGCTGCCTGGCTGCAATACAGCAAACCCCATGGCGCTGGGCACTGCATGATCCCTGGGGCGAGGGGGCGTGGCACGGCTCCTTTGCAGTAAAGCCGGCCTGTAGGTTTATCATGGCTCTCCAGCAGGTGGCAGTACAGTGCCTAAAGGAAAGGACACCCTTTCTAAAATAATTTGTACCAAATTGTGTGGTTAGATGGGAGGCTTAGCTGGGGTCAGTGCAGAATCTCTTGGGGGCTTTACCCAAATGCACCTGCCCAGGCCTCATCTGGAGGTTTGGAGGCTGCAGATGTGGGTGGAGTTTCCCATGCTCAGGCATTTTCCAAAAAGGACCTCAAGAAGCTGGTTCCTATGCAAGAGGAAAAAGGACAGACGCCATCCTTCTTATATTCATTATTTCAACCTTCCCTCAGTCCTTGTAAGTTGCCTTCTAGTGGCTAGAAAGCCCAGCAGCCTTCTCAGAACAAGAAAACATTAGCTTTGCTCATCCTGGGCAGGATAGCTTCGTCACTCCCACACTCTGGTGGCTGTTGATGGCAAGCTAGTCCTTCTTTTTAAAATTGTAAATGACTGTTGTCATTTTGAACTTATGGAAGGGTTGCAGGAAAAGCACAGGGACCCGTCACACGCCCTTCGCTCAGAGCCCGCATCTGAGCGCTGCCCGTTGGCCCAGCTGTCCGAGTTGCTCTGTCTTCCCTCCATTCTTGCGGCTATGACCTCTTTAAAGAGGACCCATTTGTCTCAGTTTGGGTCTGTTCGGTGTGTGCGCGTGAGATCCCACATTTTGGCAGAAAGAGTTTAGTGACTCTGTGCTCCTCGAGTGGCGTCCTCTCAGGGACACAAGAGTACCATTCCCTTGTTACTGTGTGTTTACTGGGAAGTCCTGATCACCTGCGGGCTACCAGGTTTTTCGAACATAGTTACTGTTTTCTCCTTCGTAATTAAGGGATCACTTGTAGTCGGCTTCGAGCCAGTGTAGAAATTCCCTCATTCCTCACGCCGCTTTCACCTGTCAGTTTAGTGTCCAGTGGCGTTTCTGGCCTGGATTAACTGTCACTGTCATGGTTCCTAAGTGCAGACTTCAATCCTCTCATCGCTTATACAGTTATTAGTTGGCTTTCTGTTATATTAAAAAAGTTTTCTATTCTTGTTTATTCCTTTGTTTACAGCAAAGAGAAGACCCTAGATTTCTGTTTATAGGTAATAAATAATTCTTTGTTATCCCAGGGTAAGCCAATGGGTGCCCCTTCAAGGGGGCTCCTTGGGACGTAACCCCATCAACTTGGGGCCACTTACATTTTTTTCTGGCACAACCGACTGTTACAAGTCCTTGTTCTTTTTCTGCTTCGGCCTTGGAATTGGCCATTTCTCCAAGATGGCTTGGTTCTTTACAGCATCGATTCTGAGACCTGGGTAGTGTTGACTGCCGCCGGACTGCTGCTGGCCCCAAGTCCTCTCAGTGGCCAGAGTCAGGGAAGTATGTCGTATGCACACCCACATTTTCACTTTCTTTTCTCCATTTCTCTTTACGTTAAGGACTGTGGGTTCATACTATCCCCCTATCCCAAGCACCACGTCTGTGCTTCAACAACCAGGGATTAAAAAGGAGGCTTAATGGGGCTGATCTTAAACGGAAGCTCCTGGGAGACGTGAGGGACTGTGGGGTTACGGGTGATTTCAGTTTTAGCTCTTTTCTGTATTTACCAGCCTGTGTGTTGTAAAGCGATGGTCTGGGGAAAGCAGACCGAGAAGGACGTGCCCCGGCGTCAGCGTCTCCGTTTTCTCTTGGCACTGATGGCATGTTGACCCTTGCCGAGGGCAGCGTGCCCAGGAGCTAACCCAGGGGTGGAACTTAAAGCCTTGTAAATTTAGATTAAGTGGGGGAAAGGGAATAATGACTCTCGATTAATCGTGCAGCGTTTTTATGGTAACATAGTTCTCTTCTTTATTGAGTACAGAGCAATTAAATTAAACTATTACAGAGTGTCGCCTGTTAGAAGTCCTCTGGAGAGAGCTGAATAGCCAGAGATCCTGCAGTGTGAGGAACAAAGATCCCAACTCAAACTGGTTTCTGGGGCGTGGGGATTATGCCTCGTCTTTATGACCCGGAAAAATGCAGAGACAGGGCAGCTTAGCCGGGCTCCGGCGGTGTCATCCGGGCTTAGTCTGCATGCTTTCTCTTTCTCTTATTCTCTCTCCTCCTCCTCTCTTCCCTCTCTTTTCTCCCTCCTTCACTTCTTCTGTCGATGGGCCCTGGCAGTTCTCGGCGGCTGCAGTATTTTCTCCCGGACACCCAGAAGAAACGAAGGACTTCTCTTTCCCAGTAGTTCTGACGGATGTTCTAGCTTGGGACAGTCACACAGCCATCTGTAGCCGTGCCTGGGAGGAGGGACTCTTGCTCTGGGCTCTGTCCTGTGCCCTCTGCAGGGGCAGAGTGGAGCAGGCCCTCCTGGGACCTCTCTGGGTGCAGTGGGCGGGGCCCCAAAGGGAAGTGCAGGTGCTGGTCCCAGGAGAAGGGGCAGGGCAGGCAAAAGCAGCCATATCTGCGGAAAGCATGTGCTTTATAAATTAATAGGATTTTGTAGCCAGGCATTTTGGTGGGCACCTGTAGTCCCAGCTACTTGGAAGGCTGAGGCAGGAGAATTGTTTAAGCCCAAGAGTTTGAGGTTGCTGTAAGCTGTGATGTCACAGCACTCTACTGTGGGTGACATAGTGAGACTCTGTCTCCAAAAAAATATTAATGGGATTTTGTGGAAGACACTGCAATGAAAGTGGAAGTTTCTTGGTGTTTTTTAAAAGCTCATCAAATGGATAGTTGCAGTAGCTTCCCTGCCATCTTTCCTCCCCTGTTAATTGCCCAGATGCAGCTCTTGTGCTGTGTTGTCCCTGTTTATAAATGACGATGTAGGTGGGGAGCTCAGAGGTGAAGGTTCTGATAAAGGGAAGGTCTGTGATGGGGCCCAGATCTGCTTGACCACAAGTCCTGATGGGTCGTAAGGTGCACTTGTTTTTCCCAATCCTCACCCAGGCAAGGCTCAGTGAGAGCCAGTCATATTGGGGACTGCCCTGTCACTACCTCCTGGCACCTGCTTAGGGTTCTGGGTTACCCTAAAAGCAGTAGTGGGGCCGCCACTTGCACACAGAGAGACCAACGTGGGCTCCCCAAACTCCAGCTGTTTGCCACCCGCTCCTTGGAGGGTGGAGTCTTGGAGAACCAAGGCCAAGGCTGGGTGTCCTGGCACTGAGGCCAGGAAAATGGCAGCCCGTGTGTCTCTAGGCATCTAGACCCCTGAACCTGAATGGAAGGAACTTGGGGGCCCTTTCTCAGACCCTCTGACAGCCAAGCACAAGTCCTCAAAGCAACCATGAGGCTCCTCCCCAGTTCCCAGTTAGGAATGTGGCTCTTCCTGCCCCCACCCCAAGCCTTGGGCCGCAGCCAGTGCTGACGTGTGCCGGGCCAGGTGTAGGACAGTGGGTGGGTGAGGTCTGCACATGTGGTGAGGCTGCTCTCACAGCGGGGCTCTGTGTTGCAGGCCTGCAGGTCCGCACATGTGGTGGGGCTGCTCTCACAGCGGGGCTCTGTGTTGCAGGCCTGCAGGTCCACACACGTGGTGGGGCTGCTCTCTCAGCGGGGCTCTGTGTTGCAGGCCTGCAGGTCCACACACGTGGTGGGGCTGCTCTCACAGTGGGGCTCTGTGTTGCAGGCCTGCAGGTATGGACACGTGGTGGGGCTGCTCTCACAGTGGGGCTCTGTGTTGCAGGCCTGCAGGTCCGGACACGTGGTGGGGCTGCTCTCACAGCGG
Organism: Perodicticus potto; assembly: GCA_963574655.1. Classification (NCBI taxonomy): domain Eukaryota; kingdom Metazoa; phylum Chordata; class Mammalia; order Primates; family Lorisidae; genus Perodicticus; species Perodicticus potto. The sequence goes on along the minus strand of CAUYRH010048043.1, from coordinate 27,450 downwards.
GGCTCTGTGTTGCAGGCCTGCAGGTATGGACACGTGCAGCATCTGGAGCACCTGCTGTTCTACGGGGCAGACATGGGCGCCCAGAATGCGTCGGGGAACACGGCTCTGCACATCTGTGCCCTCTACAACCAGGTTAGTGGGAGCCCCCAGACTGCCCCTACCGAGGGCCGCAGGGTACCTTGCCGGGGCCTCTCGGGTGGGCCTCACCTGCTGTGGGAGAGAGAACACAGCCCCCAGGGAGCACCAGGAGCAGCCCGGGTCCATAGCTGGAGCCTGCCAGGCTCAACTCCAGGGCTGAGCCTCTGAGCTGTGCCCCTTCCGGAAGACGTGCACTGAACCAGGCTCCTCTTGTCCTCACCCTTGGGAGCTGCGGAGCAAACTCTGCTCAGTTCCCAAGTCCATAATAGCAGGTGTCTACTTGGGACGGGGAGAGGGGCCAGTCAGAGCCATGAAATGGGGAAGGATGTGGGGGACAAAGCCTGAGTTAGTCATGGCAACCCAGGAGAGGTCTCTGACGCCGTCACATAGCAAAAGCCAGCTTTCCACTGTGCATGTAATAATATGCCCCGATGCAAGAATTTATCATTTTAAACATTTTAAGTGCACAGTTCAGCAGCCTTAAGCACCTTGGCATCGCTGTGCAGCTATCACCACCACCCATCTCCAGAACTCTCCCACCTTCCCCCGATGAAGCACTGATTCCAGTCCTCTCCCCAGCCCCTGGTACCCCCACTCTATTTTCCGTCTGTGAGTTTGGCTGTCATAGGGGCCTCAGGTAAGTGGAGTCATGCAGCATTTCCTCTTGTGTCTGATCGACCCCCTTTGGGGTGATGCTTTCTAGGTTTATTTAGGGTATGTCAGAATTTCCCACCCTTTCCAGCCTGAGCACTCTCCCACTGCACGTGCGGGCTGCTTCCACCTGCACTGTTGTGAATCACACTGCTTCCGGTTCTTCCTCGTCTAGACACAGAGGTGGAAAACTTGATGTGAATAAATCAAAGCGCACACTTGACCAAGTGACCGAGGATGGCAGCAGAGCAGAGTGTCTGGGGGCGCTACAGGCTCTAGGCCATGATTCCTGCCCTTGGGAGGGTGAGCCCCACGTGACAAGGGGATGTCCTGTGCAGTGTGTGCATGGGCTGTGCAGAGGGGAAGCGGGAGAGCTGCTGCTCCTGCAGGTAGGAGGAGAGCAGCGGGGGAGCTCGTGGGGTAGGTGAGACGGGCATGGCTCACGGGGGATTCCTGGGGTTGGGGATGCTGCTTCAGGGGGCAAAGGCTGCCGGTTCCTTAGAGCTCAAGGTCAGGCTTATCCTTCGGCATCACCATTTAAGGAATTCTCTGTCCCCCTTTTAAATTATTCTCTTTCTCTGATTTCAAGGAGCCTCAAGTCTGCAGGGTAGGGAGAGGTGGATGCTATGCTGAGTGACCAAGCATAGTGGGGTGGGGCGGGGCCCTTCCCCCTGGAGGAACAGAGGGAGATCACAGGGAGGGGCTCTGCTGGAGGCCCTGGGCTCTTTGTGCTGGGGTCCGTGTGGGCCCTTGGTGTTACCTTCCCAATTCAGAGCCGCCCAGCTCATTGTGCCCTTCAGGGTGAAACCTTCAACCTCACCTGCACCCAAGTCCTCCCCTGCCCCTCCCGGGCTACTCGCTAACCCGGGCCCCCAGCCACTCTGCTGTGGCCCCACATTGTATTAAACCTTTCTGGATTCTTTCCTCTGAAAAACTCTCATGCATCTTTCAAAACCTAACTCACTAATGACCCCTTGATACTGCTAGTTGTACAGTTTGCTGTGCAGACCTTTGCAAGACATAGCCAGGGTGAAATGTCCAGGACCATTTTCCTTGCCGACATTCCTTGCCCTTTGTGTTCATCTTCTCGGGGACATAAACTACCATCTTTCAGTGTCTCCCCGTGCCTGGCGCAGGAAAGCAGCAAAGCTGATGGGGTTGGAGTAGCATTTTGCAGAGCTGCCGGCTTCCTCCTTGAGGGAAGCATATTGATGGGATTTGCCTGCAGCCGTGGCCCTCAGTACCCACCGAGTTTAGATGGTGGAATGGCTTTAGCGGTGTGGAGATGCATTGCTCAGCTGCATTAGAAAAACACATCATGAGGCTTGGCTGTGGCTGGTAAAACATCTGTACTAACATCTGCTTCCTAATTACTGCATTAGATAGAAAAAGATTCCTTAATTTTCCCCAGTAGATTCTGGGCATATTTTATCTTGGAGAAAAAAAAAAAGAAACAAAAACTGAAAACCAGGGAAAAGTGTGCTTTTTCGTCACTTGAAATAATTGTGGACAAGAAGGTCTTTGAAAGTGTTGCTTTTTTATTATTAGAAAAGGTTTAAACATGTTGGTGACCTGCACTGTCAGTTACCCTGGCTGCTGAACTCTCAGGAAACCCCTGTGGGCCCCAGATTGGCGCAGGGGTCGGGGTCAGCTGATTTTTGCTATAAAGGGCCAATTAGTAAATATTTTTAACTTTGAGGGCTACATGGACTCCATCATAACTACTCAGCTTGGCCAGTGTAGTGCAAAAGCAGCTGTAAAGTACAGAAATGAAAGAGTATGTTTGTTCAAATAAAAAACTTTTATCTACGGAACAGGCAGGGGGCCTCTGGCCTCTGGGCTGTGGTTTGCTGAGCCTTGGAGCAGAAGGCAGCGTCTGCCCCTCTCCTGGCTGGAGTTGTGGACACACTCCCTTCCCCAAGGCAGGGTGTGGGGGAACCATCCGCCCTGTGTGATGGCCTGTCTGTCCCTCCTCTTTAGCTTGGGTACAGGTGCCTGAGCTGGTACCCCTAGATTTGTCTGCCCATCTTGTGATGCCTCCAAGGGTCGTTGTGTGGAGTCACAGGCTCTGAGCTTGTTGTCCCCTGGGCCTCTGGATACCACATGCAGATTGAAAGTCAGTGAGTACTCTGGGATACGGCTTCATGAATCCCTCCCCACCCTGGGCAGTGTCTTGTTGGTGGGGTGAAGCTGGTGTGGACCGCGCAGCTCAGTGTGATTGCAGGAGAGGCACAGCTTCATGCCTGTGTGCTCCAGGTGCTGGTGACTGACTATCTGGGAGAGACGGGGCCCCCAGCCTGCACCCTTCATGCAGAGCACATCATACTTGACCCAAAGCTTCTGTACTGTCTGTCCCACCAGCATGTCGGGCACCCATCTGCACACATGTGATATGTGGGGCTGTGTCAGACCAGGCTCAGGGGCAGATGCAGAACCCATTCTGGCCACTCCAGATGGAAAAGGGTGGCCTGCAGGGCATGCTGGGGAGTGGTGTTAGCAACAGACTATCCCAGGTGGGACAAAGGTGCCTTTGAATCAGGATAAGATTTAGAGGAAGGAATTTGGAAGCAGCCTCAGTTTAGTGGAGCAGCAGTGTGATGGGGAGTGGCTGTTGGGGTCCCGTTGGGTCTAGACGGTTACCTTGCCATGCTGCGTCTCTCCTTGGCCCTGAATTCCCTTGTCTCTAACATGGGGAAAGTTACACCAACCTCACAGGGTTGCTAGGAACCTAAAAATAGAAAACAAACATGGTGGGCCTGGCACATAGTCCGTACTCAGTTTGTAGTGAGTGTAATGATGGTGATGATGGAGAATGGTGGTGGTGGTGATGGTGATAATGACAGTGATGTTATTGGTGGTGGTGATGACAGTGATGGTGGTGTTGGCAGTGGTGGTGGTGATGGCGATAATGACAATGATGGTGTTGGTGGTGATGATGATGGTGATGACGGTGGTACAGTGATGATGGTGGTGGTGGTGGTGGTGATAATGACAGTGATGGTGGTGGTGGTGATGGTATTGGTGATGGTGATGATGATGACAGTGGTGACACGGTGATGAAGGTGGTGATGGTGATGATGACAGTGATGGTGGTGGTGGTGATGACAGTGATGGTCCAGTGATGATGGTGGTGGTGATGGTGATGACGACAGTGATGGTGGTGATGATCATGGTGATGACAGTGATGGTAAAGTAATGGTGGTGGTGGTGATGGTGATAACGACGGTGGTGGTGGTGGTGGTGGTGGTGATGACAGTGATGGTACAGTGATGATGCTGGTGGTGGTGATGGTGAAGATGACAGTGATGGTGTTGGTGATGGCAGTGGCAACACAGTGATGACAATGATGCTGTTGATGTTGGTGGTAATGGTGATAGTCATGATGGTGATGGTGATGACAAGTGGTGGTGTTGAAAGTGATGATGGTGGTGGTAGTGATAATGATGACAGTGCTAATGGTGACACATGAGGTTCCTACTTGAGTTGTAACTCCACTTTGGAATTACCTAAGGAACCCCTCGGTAGCAGATACCAGACTTCCAGCCCAAATCCCAGTATCTCAGCAATGCTGAGGAGTCTGTACAGAGAGAGCTGGCTCTGCCGTTGAGACAAGACCTACGCACTGGGACTCCATGCTCATAAAACGCCCTTCCCATTCTTCCTTGATGGATCATGACCAACTTACACAAATCACTGTAATTTGGGTACCCGCCATTTCACCATGACATCTAATGGTAGCTCAATGGGCCTCACCCTTAGACATTACCAGGTTGCCAGATGTACATTCACAGCTGCAGTGTCTCCTGTGGAGCTCAAGAAATTGCTAATCAAAGGCATTCTATCTCCCATCCCTACATCGTGGATTCATCTAGTGTCTTTGGATGAGTCTTCCAGCCCATGAGCTTTCCTGCTTCCTGGCCATCCTGGGCATGGGGGTGCATTTGTCCTTCAGCCACTGTGCCCTCAAGACCATGTGCACACATTACTGCCCCCTCACTTTCTATGTGTAGACTAAGTCGTGATCCTAATGATGGTGGTGATGTGGCTACTGACGGTGATTTGCCTTAACAAGCCTCTCATCAATTCTAAGAACACCCGGATGTGGGGATTGATACGTGCGCTGTATACATTTTGGGTAGGCCTCTGCCCTGCACGTCTAATAACATATACTGTGATCAGAATATCGTCTCTTCTTTTATGAAATCGCCTAATTAAGGCTTTGATTGTAAGCAGCAAATCGTGTTTAATCTGTCAGCTCCCTCGCCTCCTGCTGGCTTTCTGAAGGCTCTGGAGGAAGGGAAGCAGCCTAGAGTTTGCTTTTCTGCCCTGGATAATGAAGGAGCAAGGGAGTTTTAAATATCAAAGGTTATTAGGCCCGGCCAATTTGTCTGGAAGGTAAAAAACGCAGGGAACAACCCACCTCTCTGGAGCAAGTCTTCTGATTTCAGTGAGAACCCAGGTGAGAAGAGGGACACGTTTCCTGTTGGCGTCTCTGGCCCTTGCCAGTGTCCCATGGAGAGCTTGGCAGCTCTGTGGCTGCTTCCATAGGGCCCCTGGGGGGAAGGGGGTTTTTTCCCCTGAAGCCTGGAGCATTGTGGGTACACCTTTAGATCCCCCCCAGTGAGCTTTTTGGTGGATATTTTGGTTGGTTTTTCTTTAAACATATGAGAGAAGCCACACTTAGTCCAAAAGTAATTCAGTAAATGACAAAACCAGGCCTCCCCCCAAGCCCCACCCCAGGCCTTAGGGGACACATTCCCGTAACCCATTCATTGGAGTGAGCTGTGGCTCTACAGGGCACAGGTGAGGCGGAAGCACCCAGGTCCCGTGGTGTGTGAGCGGTGTGGTCCTGTTCACCCTGGCTCTTGCTCTGGGGCACAGCTGTTCACAGGGAGGTTGGTCCGTGGGACCAGAGTCCAGCCTTGCCCTGGTGATATCACCATCCCAACTCTCCATGTTACCACTTTTCCATTTGACTAATTGCAGCATCTTAGTTGTTAAATTTATGGCTAACTAGGCAGCCTGGTAAAGCAGTGGTTCTCAACCTTCCTAACGCTACAATGTATTTTCATTGATACAAAGGGGTCGCGACCCACAGGTTGAGAACTGCTGTTGTTAAGGGATAATTTCACCTGGAGATGAATTGCTGAGACAATTTGTGGGGTATTTAGTACTTTGTGTCGTGACATTTAAGTCTCAGTGCAGTTAAGGTGACAGCACTTGGCGGGGTGGGAGACTCCCAAGTTCACATCCTGCTGCCCAGCATCTCTGTTTTGACCTCTGTCCTCTCTATAAAAATGTCCCACCACCTTTTCTGTCCTGAAGAGAGAGCCCATCCTTACCAAAATTCTCACCGAGAGATGTGTGCGCACTCGGCCTCTACGTTCCCTCTGTGGTCTCACCAACACCGTCCAGTCACACTTCTGCCCCCTGCTCGGGGCGGGCAGCCACCCACACGCCCTTCTGTGCTCACTCCTCGGTCCCCATCCGCTCAGCATCTCCGCAGCCTCTGGGTACCATCTCCAGGTGACCATCCTGCAGGTGAGGTGCCCGTTACCAAATCCTCTCCCACAGCAACCTCAGGCAGGCCTGTCCGTGCCCTTCCACATTTTCTGGAAACACTGACAGCTCCTGTCAGGACCTGCCCACTAGGCTCTACCCTGAGCTCTGGCAGTGATTTCTGATGCTTGGACAATATCCCCATGTGGTGACCTCTCAAGAGACTCCAGTTCAGAGCCACCCACCCTGGGTACCAGCTTCCCTCAACAGCTCGGCCTGGGACCTGGCTGCCTCCTCTTCCTCCTCTTCACCCTCACTCCTACCCCAGGATCCTGCACTCCCACCCCACCCCCTCTGCCCTGGGCCCGTTCTCATCCCTTTCTGGGACCCTGTCATGTCTCCCTTACCCCTGATCTCTGGCCTGCCTTCATCTCTCTGCCCTCAAATCCACTTTCTGCCAGATGCTGGAGTGGTTTTATACCAGGCAGACAAGTTTTGTGTCCCTCCCTTACTGGAAGCCCCTTCCTGTGACCCAGAGACCTGTACCCCTGTGGCCCTCATCCTTGCTCAGTTCTGCTGGGACCCCCTCGCTCAGCCGCCTGCCACCACCACCTCCTGCTCAGCGTCCCCCTCTGCAGGGCTTCAGGGGGCTCTGTCCTCGTTGCTGGGCTCCTCATGCCTGGCTGCCCTGCCCCTCTCCACATCACAGGGACGATAGGCTGCCCCACCACTCTTTTCTCCTTTGTCTGGTTCTGGTGGATCTTCAGAATCGCCCGCCCTGTGCAGTGTTTCTGTGGCCCTTCTCGAGCTGGAGCCTGGCAGAGACCTTAGGACCTGTTTGCCTCTATGTCTCCAAGGGTGGGAATGGGACCTGGAGTGTTTGCAGCTTGGAGCGCATGCGTGGAGGAGCACGCTTCTCAGTCTGTCTGTTACCTGTAGAGCTGATGGTAACGTCAGGGCCGCAGCAGCTGGGGGAACCCAGAGGCACCGCGTCCTCCGTGGGGTGCAGGGGCAGCCTCGGTAATGCTCCCTGCAGGGGAAGCCACGTTTACTAAGGAAAGTGTCTCTGAGAACACATGCCAGGAAAAGAGCTGGCAGTGAAATGACATTCTTAATGCTTTGGTCCTCAAAAAAAAAAAAAAAAAAAAAAATCAAAATGGTTCTATCTAAATAATTCGTTGGCTTCTTCCTTTACTTTTTATTTTATTTTTTTATTTCAGAGTAATATAAGGGTACGTACGATTAGGTGATGTTGTTTGTGCCTGTTAGGTGAGGTTGTAGCTGAGCCCTCCACCCAGGGGGTGTGCCACGTGCCCTCACATTGTGCCGGTCAGGTGGGAGCTTACAAATCCCCTTCCTCCGCCCCCTCCCCCTTCTTGAATTTAATTGTGTTTTTCTCTCATGTGGGTGTGTAAATAGTTCACCTGCTAGTTTCATATTAGTATTGAGTATATTGGACACTTACTTTTCCATTCCTGTGATACTTAGGAGGACATTCTCCAAATCCATCCAGGTAAATGGGAAAGATGGAAAGTCTCCATCTTTCTTTATGGCTGAACAGTTTCCCAACTTCGGGCACAAAGATGAGTCAAATACGACGCACCGCTGACAGGAGCACAGTGCGTGTGCAGGGCAACAGGGAAGACCCCCGCTAGCACCCCACCTAGATCGGTGTTCCCTTCCCTTCCTTTCTGAAGCCCCCAGTTGTCACAGTTTTTCACTTCTGGACCTCTGCTTCCTTCACTGAAAAATGGGGCCTCCTGTCGCCCACTGGCAGGGGTGCCTAGATGGTTGAATCGCAAGGAAAGGATCTGTTTTCTGAGCTTTACGACTCACGTGCACACTTCTGTGTACCCACACACGCAGATGCATCTGTCGGCCTTACAGCATGCACACGCCGAGGTGTCATTGGTACTAAGCCAGGTGAACCATTCACCCTCCAGTTTCGGAGTAGCTCACTGGAGCTTGATCTCACGTGGGTCAGCGTTATGATGACCAGTCATATCCAGGGCAGCGTTCTCCAGCCTTTTTTATCTCATGGCACACTTGAACCTATAGTTAAACTTCTGCGGCACACTTAAATTGTGATGATAAAAAAAAAAAAAAGAGTAAAAAAAGGAGTATATTTACTGTGCTTTGCACTTCTTTTGAAAATAATTTATGATCTTTAAACATTTTCATGGCATACCTAAGCTCTTTCACAGCACAGGGGTTGGAAATCACTGATCCAGAGGCTTGGTTAATATTGACTTGGTCGAAGTCATCCTTTTATGGGCAAGTGGGGCCTTTTCTAGGACCCAAACTGCATTCCTCTTAGAATAGCAGGGCCTGGAAGGGTTTAGTCTCAGTCCTTTATAGGAAATAAACGTTCTTTAGGATAGGGGGTTTTCAGGGCAAGCTCTTGCTGAGAAGTAAGGGCTATCAGGGGAGGGGTGTTCCAGGGCTCCTGTGTTCTGAATTCTGATTGGACGGGTGGCTCTGACCCTCCTCTGGACGGTCCATGCTGGGTGGTCCTTCCAGGCCTCTGGGCCAGGGTGCACTTGGAGCCCAGAACAAAGTCAGTTCAGGGTGAGACCCCCGCCAGGGTCCAGCCTTCATGTTCCCACTGACCTCATCCCCTTGGGGTCCTTCTCCTTTCGTCCTCCCTGCTCCAGAAGAAAACCTGCTGAAATTCCCCGCATTCTCCCAGCCCTGCAGTCTCCCCCACCTCAGTTCTCTTAAACTCTTTCCTCCTTTTCTTTTTTATTAAAGCAAAAAAAAAAAAAAAAAACATATTTTGTTCACTGTTGCCTGATGGTACTGCTGTTTTAATGAAGATGCTAGCAGTTGTCAATTACAGGACCCCGTTGGGGGCAATTGAAGGGAAGATTGATGACTTGCGGTTGGGCTACTGGGTAAGTTTCACATGTCAGAGCACAGATAGGAGGGTCTGAATCAGGACAGGGACAACATAAGGGCCCAGCCAGTGTGCTCAGCTCTCTCTGCCTCGTCCAGTGGGGAGGGGTACATTGTGTGAAGCTACTGCAGTGCTGGCCGCCCACAGAAACTCGCCACTCCCAGTACCTGGTGACAGTCTGGCAGGTGCATGTGACTGGGGCACAGAGGGTATGTAGTAGGCCTCGCTTTCCATGGATTAGATATACTCTCCGAGGAAGGGGCACTGATTACGATGAGCCAGGCCCCTTACCCTATTATCAAGCCTGCTGTGCACACTCACAAAGAGGGAAATTGAGGCTCAGGGGACCTGCCCTGAGAGGTGGGACCACTTTGAACCTGCTCTGTTAGCACATAAGCTGGCTGTCACCCAGCAATCCTGTCACCAGCCTGGGCAGGGCCTTAAGATCATTTGTTAATATGTTCAATATTAAGGCATCTGGTCACACAGGTGAGTCTCTGTGAAAACATGTCTGAGCTGGGGAGATGCAGGTGAAGTTTTCCTGTTAAAGATGGGAGAGCAACTATTTGAGGCTTTTTAGGCCACAGGGTTCTTTCTCATAGCAATTCAGCTCTGCCCTGGCAGCTCCAAAGCAGCACAGAAAATGTGTAAGTGAATGAATATGGTTGTATTCCAATAAAACTTTATTTATAAAAACAAATGGGCATCGTAGGCCCAAGGGCTATAGTTGGAAACCCTGGGCTAAAATAACTAGACCCAGGGGTCTGGACCTGTCCCTATCCCGGGTGTGTGACCTTGGGTACTTCAGAATTGATGCCAGGGCTGTTTTTTTTTAATCCTGGATTTAAATGAACCCCAAATATGAATGATTTGTTTGCTGAACATATTTGTATCTTTTTTAAATTGTATTTTTTACTGTGCTCAAAGCAAGGCATAAACACGTGCTCATGGCAAAAATTAGAAGAGTAGGGAGATCTCCGAGTCCACGTTGTGGTTTTCCTGGGCTTCGTGGCTGTAGTCCTGTATGAGTGTGTCACCCCACTCAGACCATCGCTTGCTCCTGCGCGCCCACAGCTCTCTTTGTTTAGCGCAGTGGAACACCTGGCGGATATGCTTCTGTGTCCTGGCTTTTTTCCTACCTGATCCTTCAACTTGAGCATCTTTCCTGCCCTCTCCTTAACTGCAGTGCCCAGTGAATTGGGCCAAGGGCAGCAGAGGGCAGCCTCTGTCTACCTGCCTTCTCAGAGAGCAGCCGGAGTCCTCTGTACGACCTGTCGGGACCCTGAATCCTGTCCCACGTTCTGGGAAGAGACTCCAGCTGGGGCCACGGCGTGTGGCAGGGGTGGGTGATGCTGGCTTCATGCAGAAGGCCGAGGTCCTGCTTTCTTGTTCTCTACGGGCATCTGCTACTCACGGTCAGTGCCTGCCATCAGGGATCTTGGGAGTCATCCAGGCAGGGCTTGTCACCTCAGCACCATCTGGGGCAGGACAGTTCTGTGTTGCTGGAGGCTTCACACCATCCCCGGCCTTCACCCACTCAGCACCAATAGCACCCATGTTTGTGGCAACTAAATGCCCCCAAGAGGGCAAAATTGCCCCCAGTTGAGAACCACTGCCCCAGGGTACAGGGACACTTTTGGGGTTTGCATGTCACTGGAATTGGTCTGTAGAGGCTCTGGGGGAGGGTCTCCTGAGTGGCCTGGCCTTCCTGCAGGGTATCAGGACACGGTTCTCAGCACCATGCATGGGGTGGTCCACACTTACTTCCCCTATGGGTTTGTGGCATCGGCAGCCATGGCCCCTCTGCACGAGGCAGCCTTGGATGGGAATAAGGCAGAGTGCACCCCGAAGCTTGCAGGTGACTATACAGAAGGCGATCAAAGCCAGCGGTGAGTGTAGCTGAGGCCCCAGGATGCTGGCAGTGTGAGGACACAGAGGCTGGGTGGCCTTTGTCTACATGGCTCAGATCCACGCCACCTGTGTCTCTTGTGTTCTGAGTAGCCCACCACCTGCCAGAGGCTGCCCCCAGAACAGAGTCATCCTGCTTTGGGCTTCTGTCTGCTCCTTCACAGGTGGCTTCATTGATGATTGCCATCACAGGGCGGAGGCCCCGGGACCCCTTGCCTGGGGGTTGGGAGGCAACCCAGCGTTGCCGGGTCCTGAGAGCTCATGTCAGCCGCACGGTCAGGGACGCAGACTTTTGCCCAGGTGGTTCACTTGCTCACTCTTTTCAACATGTTGCACCTTCACTGAGATGTAATTCACACACCATTAGATCGTCTTCGTCGCCCCAAACGGAAAGCCTGTGCCCCTTAGCAGTCGCTCCCTGTATCCCTCTGACCCTCCCAGCCCTGGACAACCGCTGATCTGCCTTCTGTCTCTCTGGGTTTTTAGCTTTCTTTTTACGTCTGCTTTCTACCAGGTCCTGTGGCCTGTGCCTCGTCCACTCCCTTGGACCCTTGCTATTCCCCGGGACAGGGGGTTGGGGGCTGTGAACTGTCCAGGTGGGAATCCCTGGTTAGTTACTTCACTTTATCCTTTATTCGACTATTACTTGTCAAGTGTCGTGCCCGATAATCGTGCCCATTGTCTAGACACCAGACTACAGGTAAAGAGGGATGCCCGAGACACACCCGGGGTGGGCGAGCTGGGACTTGTGCTGGGGCCATCAGCTCAGGTCCTGTAGGGGGTGGCCCAGCCCAGTGGGAGGCTCCCCGCTGCAGGATGCGTGACACCAGCCTGTCCTTGACTTTTTATTCTTTGAAACCAAGTCTTCCTCTGTTACCCTAGCTAGTATGCAGTAGTGTCGTCATAGCTCACAGCAACTCAAATTCCTGGTTTCAAGCAATCCTCTAGCCTCAGCCTCCTGAGTAGCCTGCTTCAATGCCCGGCTAATTTTTCCATTTTTAGTAGAGACAAGGTCTCACTCTTGCTCAGACTGGTCTTGAACTCCCGACCTCAAGCGAACCTCTTGCCCTGATCTCCCAGGAAGCTAGAACTGCAGGCATGAGCCATATACCTGGCTAAGTTTTTAAATTTTTGTCGAGATGACATCTTTCTATGTTGCTCAGGCTGGTCTTGAACTCTTGGCCTCCATCCATTCTCCTGCCTTCGCCTCCCAAAGTGCTGAGATTACAGGTGTGAGTGACTGTACCCAGGCCCTCAACTATTTTAAGTGCTTTTCCAAAACCAGAATCTACTTGTTCTGAACAGTCAACTGACTTTACTAGGCAAAATCTTTCTTGTCAGTATGCCTACATCACTTTTGTACCTTCCGCCTTTTTATTTGTGGTTACCCCCCCCCCCAACACACACATGTTATAGGAATGACAAGAACTGTCAGCCTCACGGACTAGTGGTAGATGCTTAATAAATGGACGGGTATAGAGCTATTTTCATTATAAAAATAGATAAACAATAACTTTTGCCTGCTTTTAACAAATAATGAAAAAAGTTAAATCTATGTATAAAGAAAGATTCCTGCTGTTTGTTCCCTAATCCTTTTTCCTTCCTAAAAAACTAAAAACTGTGAGCTGGTGCGGGTCCTTCTGGATCTTCTGGATATTAGCTTTGCTTTCCTACAATGTCGACTTTAAGCTTTTAAAGTATAAATGTAAGATTTCCATTTCCTTTCGTTTGGTATTTTACGTCTGGCTTTTCACTTGTTATATATTTTAGACACATGTGCAAGACTTTCTGTGGCATGGTCTTATAAAATGGAATCATATTTTACATTTTTATGGGTTCTGCCAAACTGTCGTCCAGAGAGCATTTGCGGCAGTGAATCCTCCGCTGCCACAGAGAGCGTGCGGGACCCTGTGTGATCTCATCCTGCAGCTGCCAGAGGCCACGAGCCCTCCCATTTAACTTGCGCCGAGACTGTCCTCATTTCTTATGAGCTTGAGCCTCCGGACAGATTATCGTGGAGACCGTCTATGGCCCTGTTTTACAAACAGCTTTCTCCTTTTCCAATTTGCAGGACAGCTGTGCACGGGTGCTGCTGTTTCGAGGTGGAAATAAGGAATTAAAAAACTACAACAGCCAGACTCCATTTCAGGTAAAGAGAGTCCTGAAAAATAAGAAAGGCCCTGTGAGTGGATTTCAGCGGGAGACAGCCCTGCGTCTTGCGCCTTGTCCGTGTACGTGGGGCACGAGGTTGGCTGGTCTGGTTGTGCACGTTTTCTGTTTGGAGGCTGCGCCGTCCCTCCACCTCCTGGTGTTGAAGCTGCTGGTGTATTTCAGCTTGCCTGTTCAGCTCTGCCGCGCTTTGATTAGAGCAAACGGCAGCAATGGGGCAGACCTGCACCCAGGTGGAGTGCTCAAGGAAGCGTTGTGCAGAGGCAGCGAAGACATGGGTGCTAGAAAGTGAGGGATCCACTGCCTGTCCGTGGAATAGGGTGGCTTCAGGAGCATTTCGCGGGAGGTGGCTTGTTATCGTGGTCAACCTCCCCCACCCCCTAGGGCTGTCTCAGCATGAAGGGAGAGCAGTCCAACCCGGAATGGGTCTGTGTGCTCCACAGTGGAACATATGTGCATAGGTTCTAATTTTTTTAAAAAATTGTGGTAAAATACATAAAACACACAATTTAACATTTTAACCCTTGTAACACATGTAATTCAGCGGCATTAAGTACATTCTACATTCATGGTATTGTGCAACCATCACCACTGTCTAGTATGCACTTTTTTTTGTTTTGTTTTGTTTCTTAGACAGAGTCTCACTCTGTTGCCCTGAGTGGAGTGCAGTGGCCTCCTAGCTCACAGCAACCGCAAACTCTTGGACTCCAGCAATCCTCCTGCTTCAGCCTTCTAACTGGCTGGGACTATGGGCACCAACCACAACACCCAGCTAGTTTTTCTCTTTTTAGTCGAGACAAGGGTCTCTCTCTTGCTCCGGCTGTTCTCAAACTCCTGAGCTCAAGTGATCTGCCTGCCTTAGCCTCGCAGAGTGCTAGGATTGTAGGGGTGAGCCACACTCTAGGCCAAGTTATGAACTTTTTTATTACCCTAAAAGGAAATCTCATACCCACTAAGTAGTTACTCTTTTCTCCTCCCCCAGCCCCTAGATGACCACTCGTTACTCTCTGTCCCTGGATTTGCCTATTCCGGACACTTGATATAAGTGGAATCATAATACGTAACTCTCAGTGTCTGGTTTCTCCCACTCAGCATCGTGACTCAGGGTTTGTCACCGTCATAGCAGGTGTCAGGGGTTCATTCCTTCTTATGGCTGGATAATATTCCGTCGCATTGAGTGTGAAGCTCATCTCATTTGGATGCTGTTGACCAGACAGCAGATAGTTTAGGGTGAAAATAAATGTTTTTTATCTAAATGCACTAAGTTCTAGGAGTCCTTTCCAATATTATAAACAGTCAGATGTATTCACTTGAACCAAAAATTGATGTGTCCATGATTCTCCTTATGTGGAAATAATTTTTATGTTTTATTGCACTGAGAGAGGGCTTTGGAACTAGTTTACATGGATGATTTTACTAATATCTTTCTTATATATCACTGATACATACACAGGCTTGATGTATGGAAAATGAATGAGTTCAGCCCAACAGCTGGGCCCAGATGTTTAATAACCACTGTTAAAGAGTTTATTTAGTTCTTCCATCATGGGGAGCCTGGGTTTCAGTCTTGAATCTTGTCATTTGCAAATGTTTAATAGTAAATGGGTTGTAGAAATGGGATTCTGGTGGCTAACGGGTGTTTCATGATTGCTGTTACCCTCCAAGAAAATTCCTTCTTCCCAGCGGTGACTGTGAAGGATCCAGGGGCTCCTTCTGCTTCATGGTGTGGCCACATCTGCCCCTGTGGGTGTGGGGTTAGCTGTGCTTTACTGGGCTTGGTTTTTAAAGCTTTTTTGGCTATTAAATAATGTATTTCTTTAAACTTTTTAAAAACAAAGTTTTAAAAGTTGCTTAAATTGTTGAGAAAACTAATTGCTAATGCCCTTTGCATCACAGCAGGTACTTGGATAACACCAAGAGCCATTTCTGATTCTTCTGGGCAGTAGCTTATAACTGCCAGGTGATGCTCTAGTGGATAAAGTGTCCTGTGGCATCCAGGACAAAAGGCCGATGAAAGTGGCTTGCACTTCTCTGCTAATCCCCCTATTGTCCCATTCCCACAGGGACCACCTGGGGTGGCGACACTCCTCTTCTGTGAGTCCTGACAGGGTGCTTAGTACACCCTCATGGCAGCAGAACCGCACCTGCAGAACCCAATGCCATCTCTCGCTTTCTTGCTAATGATAGTCAGTCAGGGGCACAAGTGGTCCTGAAAAAAATGGTACAAAATACCATTAAACCGATTGGACTTTGTACACTGCAGATGTGGCTCAGGTAGTCAGCAGAATGTGGTCCCAGCTGACCTGTGTGCCCAGCATGAGCCCTACTTGTCCATGGCTGGAGCCAGTTTCCTCCTTCATATCTTTTCCTTTGTGTTTTCATCACATAAGGAGACTGAATTTGCTCTGTGAGTCCTTGCCCATAAGAAACCCATAGCCTTTATTTTTCACTCACTGTTCTTCTCCCAGTCACGAAGAATGGGTCATCTGATGTTGAGTATGTGGGGGAAATGCTGGCTTGGAGGCTCATTGAAGAGGGATCAAATATGTTCACCTGGAAAATATAGATGACATTCAGCTGCTGTCGTGAAGTCAGGCTTGTCTGAAAAATTTTAGGATGTTTGGCAGAGTTCATCTGGCCTTTAATTCAAATGCTAGACTAGCCTTATCAGCCATATCTGAGAACTTGAGGGAAATACAGGCTTCACCCCAGTCCCATCAACTCACCAGCTCCAGGGCAGGGCCTGGTGCTCTAGAATTAGTTTTTCTACTAAGCCCTCCAGGGATTCTGATGTCTGCAAAGTCTTGAAAATCAAAAGATAGAGGTAAGTGCTTTATGTGAGGAGAAGGAAGAAGAAAAGTAACACTTAGTGTTATGAGCATGTATCCCCATCAGTGGTGAACCATCAGTGGTTATGGTAGGTAGTGGGGGATGGTGATGATGGTGATGCTGATGATGACCAGGGTGGTGGTGGTGATGATGATGGTGGTGATGATGCGGATGACCAGGATGGTGGCGATGATGATGGTGGTGATGGTGATGATGGCAGTGGTGATGGTGATGATAATGATGATGGTGGTGGTGGTGTTGGTGGTGGTGGTGGTGATGATGGTGGTGGCAGTAGTGACGATGATGGTGGTGATGATGGTGATGATGTGATGATAGTGATGGTGATGATGACCATGGTGATGATGGTGATGGTGAAGTGATGATGGTGATCCTGGTGACTATGATATTGGTAATGATGGTGGTAACGGTAATTATGACTCTTTCCATTTGCACAGAGTCTGAAAGCTCACATATGCTCTTCTGTATGTTCCCATTTAATGTTTAGCAACCCCCTGAGGTTAGGCTTTCTTATCTCCAATATATGGGAGAAATGGAGATACAGTGAGGTGGATAATCAGAATTCCAGAATTAGTTAGTGGCAAGTCAGTGGCTCCCAGGCTCCTGGGTCTGGAGTGAAGGAAAGGCTTCCTTTTGGCAGAGAATTTCTCTTGCGTCCTGGTGCGGTGGAGGGCCAGCAGCAAGGCCCTTTGCTTTCCAGGTTGCTCAGGCCAAGATAACAGACATCTGGAAACAAAGATAGAATGGAAAGAAGTCTCAAAACAGAAAACCTGAGCCAGGAAGGGGGTGCAGCAATAGAGAGATGTGAACAGGCTGTGATCGGTGTTGTGATATGTCAGCCTGACTGGACTCCAGCAACCAGTTACCAGCTCAGAGGCTGAGGCAGCGGCTTCCATGCAGATGTTGTACAGATGTGGTTGGCACCTATCAGTTGACTTTAAGTAAAGGAGATTCTCCTCTGGAGTATGGGTGGGCATCATCCAGTTCATTGGAGGCTTTATGAGCAAAACCTGGAATTTCTTAGAGAAGAAGAAATTCTGCCTCATGTGTTAGTTCCTGCCTGAATTCCCAGCCTCCCTGTTGATTTTGGACTTGCTGTCCCCACAGTCATGTAAAGCAGTTTCTTAAAATAAATGTCTTAATATGTGTGTATATGTATGTGTATGCAAAATATGCATGCGGCACATATATACCAATATATGGGTCTGTGTATATGTTTGTATATATATCCGCGCACACACACCTCTTATTGGTCTGTCTCTCTCAGGAACTCCGACTGATGCGCAGGAGAATTGGTCTGAGGGGTCATTCCTGCCTCCCAGCAGCTACATCCTAAAAAGGGGCTCCACTGTGTGTTGGAGGCAAGGATTTTAGTAGCTGGCTTTGTGTGTTTGGCAAGGGTATCCTTTTTCTCCACATGCCAGGGCTGTATTCCAGGCATCTGGAAGCCAAGAGAAGGTGGAGGAAATCAGGAAGAAGGCAATGACAATGAAACACATTCATAATGGTCTCAAGTTCGATTTTAATACGGCAAGGGAAGGACCAGAATGGAATGGGAGGGAAAGATAAAGACAGCCGCGGGGTGGATAAGGGTCCCTTTGGCAAGTGGCAGCTCCCTGCCCAGCCCTGGGTTAAGTTCTTTCTGGATTGTGCCATGAAGTTGGGTCTCCTGGGGTCTCCACTGGGCAGAAAAGTCAGGTGAGTGGCCTGGGTCCCACTGCTGGCAAGGGGGGTTTGGGCCTGCGGGCCAACAGACCCTATGTCCTTCCCTAAGCAGTCTGCTGCACCCAGAAGGCAGTGGAAGGAGGCCAAGGTCAGAAACAAAGAACCAGATTTCAAGTTGCTCGGTATTAGAGGAGCTGATAGACCCCAGGGTCATGGATGCCTGCCCGGCGGGCAGAGCTGGGCCTCACGGGCTCGTGAACACACACGGTGACGGTTCTCTGTCATGTCATGCTCTTGCTCTCAGGTCCCAGGGGAAGCTTCGGTGGATGTGAAGCACATTCATGGGCAAGGATGCAGCCCACAACCATGACCTTGCATCTCCTGCAATGTCAGATCCTGGCTTTGGTCCTACAGGCCCTTTGAGCATCTCACGTACTCATACGTGGAGCTCCGAATTGAGTTCCCACCTTTAGCAACTTAGCCAGCGAGCGCTGAACAAGGTTTCTCGTGTCCCAGGTGGTCGTAGATGTGAGAGCATGCTGCAGATGACCATGCTTGCCACAATTCCAGCAATTATATTATTTTTGAAGCAGCTGCTCAGTTGATGGATGGGACAGCGAGGAAGGCGACCTGACATTTTAGGTGACTTCATGGTTCTAGGTGTTGCACTTTTTTGGAAAACCAACGAAATCTGCTTGACAGGCTTTTCTAGTCCTTGTTCCCTCCAGGTGCTGTTGTGAATTTCTTTCCTTGTTAAGTGACTCAAAAACAAAACTGTTCGATTTCATTTTATTGAGGTCCACATGGTGCTGGGAGCAAGGCCAAGGTGAACCCGGCCTCTCCCAGGACTTCACTCCTCCCTGTCTAAAGTCATGAGCAGGGTCTCAGGACGTCCCCGGCTGTTCTATAGTCCACACTACAAATGAGATGAGTTGATTGTGGCAAATTGTCGAGTTCCTGTAGACTGTATTAACCACATAGAAAAGCGTATGCTTGTAGATCCAGCCCAGACTGATTGCCCAACATCACAGCCACCTGTGTCCTCTTTGTGCAGTCATGGCATCCTCCCTCTCCCCACCGCCTGCCCAGAGAGACCACCACCCCTGATCAATTGGACTGTGATGGGCTGTTGACACGAGGCTGACCCCAGCCTGCCCTCCAGCTCGCCTTGCTCCATGTATCTTGACCAGGCGCATGGTCCGGGTCAGCAGAGAGAGGATAGAGGACCTGTGTGCAGCAGGGCAAGGAGGATGGCAGCCACTGTGGGAAGCTGCGTCCTGCAGGAGGGAAAAGAAAAGGGGAATGAGCAAGTAGGGAGAGGGGAGGAAGGACAGGGAGAGGGGGATGGGGGTCACGGTGCATGGCACACTTTTTTGGGGTGGGACACAATTATAAGAGGGACTTTAACAAATGCAGTCAGTGTCACCTAATTCTTTGTACCTTCCACGAATCGCAATGAAACCCCAATCCCTTCAATGAAACAATAAAAGAGAAAGAAAGAAAAGCCATAGTGCAGCCACCAGGAAGGCGGCCCTGGACCAGCTCCTCTGAGCTGGGCCAGCCTCAGCCCTGGAGACAGCTCCATCCTTGGGCAGGAAGGCAAGACCACAAACACGGCCACAAATATGAAAGAAGGTCACGGAACAGCAAGTGACAAGAGAAGAAGCAGGGTGAGGTGACGAGAGGAAAGGTGAGGACAGGAGTGATGGAGGTGGCTTTTCTGCTGCACCTGCAGAGGGGGGCTGCCGGGAGCAACTGGGCGCCATACCCCAGGACGAGGGGCCTCCGCTCTACTGGGATTCTCAGGAGTTCACCCCTGACCCCAGGGGTGCAGGTCTCTCCCTACCAACAGCCACCTCTCCGACACCAGCTGGTGTCCTAAGACTCAACCTAATTCTGACCCCGTCTACTGGCCAGCGTCAGATGCCACAGGTTAAGCTGCGGCCCGCCAGCTCCTGCTCAGAATCCAGCTGCCAGACACAGTTCTCACCTGTGCTTCCCCCTGACCTGCTACAGACTGGGAATTCCCAAGACCCCTTCCTTGGATTTGAAAATCTGCTGGAATGGCTCCCAGGACTCCGGTCAGCAGTTCACTTACCGGTGGGCTGGTTTAGTGTAAAGGTTGTAACGCAGCTAAATGGAAGAACGCATAGGGAGGGGGTGGAGGGGCTGGATCTGCATGTCCTCCCTGGGGGCACCATGCACTTCCCAGCTCTGTGACCTGGAAAGTTCTCTGAACCCTGTTTTTCTGCATTTTATGGGGGCTCTGCTGCATGGCGGCTTAAATCATTGGCTATTAGTGATCAGCTTCCCCTCCAGCCCCTTTCCCCTCCCCAGAGGTGGGCATGGGTAGGGGTGCAGGGTCCAGCAGGGTCCAGCCCTCTCCTCACAGGGTGGGTCGCCCAGACAGCCCCCTCTTTAGGGACTTTCCAGAGGTCACCTCATTGTCCTCAACTTCTGTGTCTTTGAAGGGAATTGTCCTTATGAATAACAAAAGCTGATCCTCCCACAATTATTGGAGTCATCACTTAGGAAGTTCCAGAGGTTCTCGGAGCTCTGTGCCAGGAACAGGGAGGAAGACCAGGTATCTGTTTATCATCAGAAATCCCAATGACATGGGGCCGTGGCAGAGGCCTGGAGTCTGAAAAGGCTCTCTAGAGTGGTGTGTTTGAGGGCAGGAGGCGGCACTTTTGTGGGCAGCTCCTGGCAGGAGCTACAATTAGATTGTAACGGGTGTGCTAGGTTAAATAAAATAATGGTCCCCCAAAGGTATCAGGTCCTGACCCCTGAACCTTGTGAATGTGCCCTTATATGGCAAAGACTTTGCAGATGAAGAAGAGTCAAGGATCTTGAGGTGAAGACATCACCCTTCATTCTGGGAGCATCTTGGTGTTGCTATAAAGGAAGACCCAAGACTAGGTAGTCCAGAAAGAAGGAAGGTTTACTTGGTTTGCATTTCTGAAGTCTGGAAAAGTTCAAGATTGGGCACCTGCCTCTGGCGAGGGCGAGGGCTGCTTCTCCTCATGGCAGGAGGTGGCGGGGGACCTGTCTGTGCAGAGATCGCCTGGGGACAGCAGAAGTGAGTGTGGAGGCACCAGGCTCTGAATGAATGGAGGACAGCTCACCCTCCAAGGAGGGCATTCTATTCATGAGGAACCCTCTCCTGTGACCCACACACCTCCCACTAGGCCCCATTGTTAACCTCAGGAATCAGATCTCAACAAGTATCCTAGTTACTGCTTAGGGTGAGCCACACATAGGGAAGGAGGCCGTGTGAAGGTGTGGGCAGCGGCGTGGAGGTGAGGCGGGGATGGGGGGCAGAGGCCGGAGGGATGCTGCCAGCTATCATGGACCACCTGAAGCCCCCAGAAGCTGGAAGAGGGAGGAAGGACTCTGCTCTAGAGCCTTCTGGGGGACTGTGACCCTGCCGGAGCCTTGAATTTGGCTCAGTCATGCTAGTTTGGACTTGCAGCTCCCAGGACTGTGGGGAGAATACCTTTTTGTTGCTTGAAGCCACAGTATGTAATAACTTGTTCCAGCAGCTGCAGGAAGACGTGGGTGGTGTGGACCAGGGAGCTCAGATTGGTGCTGCCCGAGGCCCAGGCCCAAACGGAGCTCAGCTGGCCTCGTCCTGGCTTGAGGATCATCCCCAACTCGCATCTATCTCCATAATGTGGGACCCACCGCTTAGCAGTACTAGCTCCATATCCACCCAGAGTTGGTGTTTTGCACTGACTTTATGGTTTGATTAAAAGACCAGCTATTTGAACGAGACAGCCAAGCAACCAGACAGCTTGCCTATATCCACTTTCAAAGCAAAAGAGGATACAAGATCAGCCAGGAACTGACAAAAGATGGCAGTTTCCACAGTTCGTCCTTGGAAGAGTTGGGTGATGTTTCCAACACCATTTCTATGAGCAAGATGGAAGTAGTTTCCAGCATTCTCATCCTGGTTCTCAATCATCCAAGAAGATGCTTTATATTGGGTCTGGGTTTGCTGAGGCACCAGCCCCCTGCCGGGAGAGCTGCCCGGTGGATGCCAGCACTCCTCTCGGGCCGCGGGTCTAGCCAGAGGACACAGCAGGTGCCTGGCACATACGCCTGCCTTCTGGCTTCCCCTCAGCTGTGTGCCCTTGGGAAAGCCACTTAGGATCTCCCTGAAAGTTTTTGAATTCCCCTGTGCTAAGCTGAAGACTTTCCCCTCCCTAAAGTTCATATCTGAAACCTGTTAACGTGTCAATATTTGGAAATAGGGCCTTTGCGGATATGATTGAATTAAGATGAGGTCACACCGCATTAGGGAGGCCCTAATCCCGTGACAGGTGTTGTAAAAAGAGAAGACAGAGACACAGGCACACACGGGTCAGAACACCGCATGAAGTCAGAGGCAGGAATTGGAGTGAGGTGGTCACAAGCTAAGGAACACCAGGAGCCAGAGGCTGGAAGGTGTAGGGAGGGATCCTCCCAGGTCAGGCACGGTGGCTCTCGCCTGTGATCCCAGGACTCTGGGAGGCCAAGGCAGGTGGATTGCTTGTGCTCAGGCAAGAGACCAGTCTGAGCAAGAGTGAGACCCCGTCTCTACTAAAATAGAAAAACTAGCTGGGCGTTGTGGCGGGTGCCTGTATCCCAGCTACTCGGGAGGCTGAGGCAGGAGGATCACTCGAGCCCAAGAGTTTGAGGTTGCTGTGAGCTGTGATGATGCCACGGCACTCTAGCCCAGGCAACAGAGTGAGACTCTATCTCCAAAAAAAAAAAAAAAAAAAAAGAAGGATCCTCCCCTAGAGCCTTCAAAGGGAGGGAGTGTAGCCCTGCTGAAGCCTCAATTTCAGATGTGGGGACACTGTGTGCCCTGCAAAAGCTTTTCTGCCCACATTCTGTGGGCAGAGGAGCGTCCGACTCACGCAGAGTGAGTGAGGCGTGATGGGATTGACTTCAGCCCTTCCCATCCCACAATTGAACCACCAGCCAAATCATTCTCCTTGTTTCTTTTTTCTTCTTCTGTGGTGCGTTTCTCTGGTGTGTTTAGACGCAGCTTGGTGAGGCCGGAGCTGGGCACTGGCTGCTACCTGCCAGGTGCCATGTGTCTCGTGATCAGCCCTCTTCTACAGGATGGGCAGTGAGCCAGGCTGGATCCTTGGCTCTCAAGCTCTTGAAAGAAGGGGCTGTGGAACTGTGTTTACACCTGCCCTCTGGAGGGTGGATCTAACCCCAGAGAGCTGAGCTTGGTTGTGGCCTGCTCAGAGCTTTTTAAAAAAAATGAATTGGTTTCTGGTGTTTATTTCTCCAGGAATTTCATATAAAAATTTGATTTTCCAGCTTCATTTAAAAAAAGAGAAAGCGTGGCCACACCCTGAGCCTCTGAGCACTGGACCCCGGCTGGGGCTGGGAGCACGGCCACGGTCCTCACCTTGCTTAGGGCTCCTCCCTGGCCTGCTCCTCCCACTTTGCAGCCTGGCTGCCCCTCGGAGCGATGTGACCCTGTGTCTCTGTGTCCCTGATGAGGGCATGCCACTGGGGAGTCAGTCATTTATAAGTTGCTTCTTGTAAAAGTTCTTCTGTGAGTCTTATTTGGGATTCAGACTCTGTGTTCCCATAGAAACAAGCAAGTAGAAGTTGTATTTCTAGCTTAGGGCTGAGAAACCTGGGTAACCCAGAATGTGGCTGGTGTTCCAAGCATATCTGTGAGGGAAGGTAATCAGGGATCAAATTCATTATTTTGGCCAGTGTGTATGAGTTTCTCGTTGGAGCCATGCTCTGGTCTAGGTGCAAGGGAGATGCTGCCGGAATCAGACGGCACCCTGCTCTCTGGAGTATACGCCAGTTAACGAACAAGCGAACAGATCAACATGTAACATGTCGACGTTGGTAAATAACACGATGAAAAATAAAGCACAGTGAGGGGGTGGAACAAACTGGATACAGTGCTGTGGGCGAAAGGCTCTTTTATGGGAACTGAGGACGTTTGAGCAGAGACCAGGAAAAAGGGAGGAGGTGTGGGTCTTTGGGAGGGAAAAGCATTTCAGAGAGCTGGATGGGCAAGTGCAAAGGTCCTGGGGTCAGCGTGGCCAGGAGCAGCCAGGGGAGCAGCGGCTATGCTGGACGGAGGTGGGGATGATGGCCAGCAGTGGCAGGAAATCAACCGCAGAGGGCTGTGTGGCTGTGGATTTTACTCTGTGAGTTGTGCAGTGCAACAGCTCAAACAGAACATTCTCAAACAGAAATCAGTTCGTGCATCCATGGTACACCCTGGCCCTGTGTGCAAAGCAGACATCATCCTGGGAGACAGTGTGAGCAGTGTCAGTGAAACTTCGTTTATGAGTGAGGTAGATTCAGCAGAATATTCTAGATTTTACTGTCCAATGTGGTAGCCACAGGACACATGCAGCTGCTTAAATTTCAATGCGGTTATGATTTTAGAAAGTGTCAAGTTCAGCTCCTGTTCACAGTGCCTACTTGTCAAGTGCTCAGCAGCTAGACCATATTGGAAGGCCTTGCTCTAGGAGTCGGGGAGTCCTTAACTCCAGAATGTCGGTGTTTTTCTTTACACCTGTGGACCACAAGGCTGTTTTTCAACTTTACGTGGCATGTGAGAGTGTGTGTGTCGGGGGCTCCTCAGGAATCGTCCCAGATTGAGGTCAACACCAGGGATCTTCTGGGTTAATTGGTTAATCGAGCAGGGCTGGGAGGGGCTTTTGGTTAGTGGAGAGGGAGGCACTTGAGGTCTCCTTTTCAACCACCAAGAGCTGCAGACCCAAGAGGTGAGAGGGCAGCCACGTGGGCTCCTTGTGAGAGGGAAGAAGGGTGCAGCTTGGGTGGTGACCCAGAGATTCATGAATCTAAGATTACTGAGTTGTAAGCAAGCAAGGCACAGTCAGCCGGGCCCTCTGCCCTGGGGCATGCAGTCAAGGGATGGCTGGTGCCCAGTGAGGTGTGTATATGTGGGAACCACTGGTCTCCGTGAGTCTAGGTGGGTGTGCTTGCAAGGGCGTGGGCTCACCTGCCAGGTGAACACACGTGGGAGCCAGGTGTGCACACACAGCCCCGTGTTCCATGATGTGAGCATGAAGGGGACATAGTCTGCAGAGAGGGACATAGAGAGCAAGAGGTCAAGAGGATTCAGAAAGGTGGAAAGCAGGGGTCACATCCCTAGAAGCCGAGTGAAGATCCCCACCCCACCTCGCCCGCTGAAGGAGCAGTAGTCGGCCAGAGCTTGGTGTTGGTGGCCTGGCACGAGGATGTCGGCAGGGCTGAAAACAGGCGTTGCTGGGATGTGGCCGACCAGGCCTGTGTGATGGGGCCAGTGGGTGCCTCGGTGACCTCGCCAGCTCTCTCTGCACGCCCTCACTCTGTTCCAGCCACCCAGGCCTCTGTTTTTGCTTCTTTCTCAAGCACACCAAACACATTCTTGCCCAAGGGGCTTTGCACTGGCTGTCACCTCTGTGGATAGGACTCTTCCTCCAAGAGTTCCGTGGCTCATCCTCCCAGGGAAGGCAGGCTGAGGGAAGGCCTCCTGCTGCCAGGACCTACGTACACACACAGTTCGCAGCCCTCCAGCGGAAACCATCAGCTCGGAAGGCGGACGTTAAACAGCAGAAGTGACGAGGCTGAGCAGACCCTGAGACAGTCCAGTGAACAGAAGAGAGTTTCCAAACGTGCTGATGTGCTGTGTGGTCAGGGAGGGGAAGGACAGCCGCGACCCGGAAGCACTGCAGAACCTCTCGGCAATGGATCTCAGAAAACGTGATCTGGTGATGTTGATGAACGCGAGGGGCTGGTAGAAAGACCTGGAATATTGATGGAGTTGGGGGGCTCATCTCGAAGATTCAACACTTGTGTCATGGGCGGTCTGGATGGAGCAGGAAAAAGAGGAGAGAAAATGGACAGAGATCACAGGGCCACTGAGCAGGAGGACCTGAATTCTAGCTGAAAGTGTAATGGGTGAGAAAATGCCCCCAGCAGGGCACAGCGTCCTCAGAGATCAGAACTCTAGGAATGCAGCCCTACAAGTTTCAAGAGAGAAAACTCAAGTTCCATACGAGGATTGGGTCGGCATTTAAGCAGCCATGAGCTCACTTGCCAGGGATTCTGTTGTTCCCTCAGAACTCAGAGGGAGAAGCCTTCCAAACCTGTGTCTAGCAGATCAATGTGAAGGCGTTCCCAAGGCATTTTCAGATGCCTGTTCTAAAATATGCCCCTCCCGGGCTCCCTTCTCGTGAGGCTACTGGAGGTGAGGTCTACCCAGAAAACGGGGTGAGCTGGGGACAAGAAGATCGTGCACTTAGTGGGAGGGTCCTGGCACAGAGAGGCCAGGCAGGGCCTGAGAGGGGCACAGAGCATTGGTCTGGTGGGTGAGGGAGGGTGGATGGCTCAGAGAGGGTTGTAGCTCAGGAAAACAGGAAACGGGGATTGCCTAGTCTCACAGGACGAGACCGGGGTGCTGCAGTTCATGCCTCTGTCAGAATCGGTGGTACATTAATTACAGGTAAACAGAAAGGCAGATTTTCTTTTTATTTTTGAGTCAGTCTCACTCTCTCACCCTGGATAAAGTGCAGTGGCATCACAGCAACTTCAAATTCCCAGGTTCAAGCGATCCTCCTGCCTCAGCCTCCAAAGTACCTGGGACTATAGGCCCTGCCACAACGCCCAGCTGGTTTTTCTATTTTTAGTAGAGACAGGATCTTGCTTTTGCTCAGGTTGATCTTGAACTCTTGAGCTCAAGGGATTTTCCCTCCTTGGCTTCCCAGAGCACTGGGATTACAGGCATAAGCCACCACACCAGGCCTGAAAGACAGGTTTTAAAATATGGCCATTATTCACTCAAGGGAAATAGAGCCACAGCTGACTGCCTGTGTGATAAGACGTAGATGGTCCTTATGGTACAAACCTGGAATGATGATTTAACCACAGTCCAGGACATGACTGTATTGGGTGGTGTGATAAATGAGGGAACCCTCGACTTCTCTGGCAGGAATTCAATAAGTAGTATTTATTTAAAGAGAAGGAAATCAAGATGGATCGTCAAATGTGTGCTATTTAGAAATGAAAGGCTAACACCTGCAAAAGCAGCTCTCTGTGGACTGGGCCTGGGGCTGGGTGGGGGCAGGGCAGCTCCCCGGCATAAAACCATCATCCCGTTGTATAGCATTGATAAAAGTAGAAACTTAATTTTTAATTTTTTTTATTAAGTCAAATACATATAGATCATGAATACATTCATGCATATGTACATGTATAATGTGCTGATTTTTTTAATACAATCTAATGTGGTTAGATCAAACCAAGCAACATAGCCTTCACCTCATTTACCTGATTATTGTACCAAAACATCTTTGTTCTACACTTGACAGATTTGACTTGTACCCTTATCATATGCTCTCTAGGTGTGGTCCCACCTTTTACCCTCCCTCTGTCAAACTCCCCCCCCTTCCCACTCCATTTCTCTCCTTCATCCTGGGTTATAGTTATGTTCTATTTTTCATAAGAAAGTGTGAGTAAATATAAGTAGGTTTCATAGAAGTGCTGAGTACATTGGATACTTTTTCCTCCATTCTTGAGACATTTTACTCAGGAGAATATGTTCCAGATCCCTCCATGTAAACATAAAAGAGGTAAAGGCTTCATCTTTTTTTAAGGCTGCATAGTATTCCTTGGTATACATATACCACAATTTATTAATC
>CAUYRH010048040.1:0-10115 GCA_963574655.1 Perodicticus potto | reverse complement strand
GGTTTGAATCCAGCCTGGGCCCACCAAACAACAATGACGGCTGCAAACAAAAAATGGCCGGGCGTTGTGGCGGGCGCCTGTAGTCCCAGCTACTTGGGAGGTGGAGGCAAGAGACTCGCTTGAGCCCAGGAATTGGAGGTTGCTGTGAGCTGTGATGCCATGGTACTCTATCCAGGGTGACAGCTTGAGGCTCTGTCTCAAAAAAGTAAAAAAAATAAAAAATAAAATAAAAAAATATGATCTGTTTACTGCATGGTCCAATAAATAGCCATTAGCTATAACATAGTTATTTAAACTTAATTAAAATTGAACAAAACTTAATTCCTCAGTCCTAATAGCTTAAAAGCCACATGTGGACAATAGCTACTGTACTGGACAACATAAAGATACAGAACATCTCCTTCACTGCAGGAAGTTCAACTGAACAGCCCAGAGAAGGCACTGATAAAGTTAATGACCATTCCTATATAGTATATAACTATTTAGAACATAAAAACTTGATTTAATCCATCTTGATTATTCTTATACATACTAGAAACTTTAAAAAATGACAGAGGGTCTCTTATAATACAAAGACATCTCCCCCAAATTCCAATCTTATTTGAACCTTTTATATAGTTAAATACTAATTATTCCTTTTTATGCAAAAAAAAGAACTATTGGTAGAGCACAGTGGCTTATACCTGTAAATCCAACACTTTGGGAGACCGAGGTGAGAGAATCTCTTGAGACCAAGAGTTGCCAGCCTGGGCAACATAGCAAGACCCAATCTCTACAAAACAATTAAAAAATTAGCCCGGGGTGGTAGCACATGCCAGTAGTCCTAGCCACTCAGGAGGCTGAGACAAAAGGATCACTTGTGCCCAGGAGTTTGAGGCGGAAGTGAGCTATGGTCATGCCACTGTACTCTAGCCTGGGTGATAAAGCAAGACCTTGCCTCTAAAAAAAAACCAGAATTGTCCCACTGTTAACAAAGAAAAGTCCAATAAACATTGTCTGTAAACACTGTCTAAGTCAATTACAGCATACCTAGATGGTGTTCCACATCCCAACAATCAATCTCACTGCTCTCATCAGAAGTATTCACAAAGACTGGTGTTTTTTGAGGCCATTTTACTTACCAAAAACTTTTTTAAGTCTTTGTAGTTGGTAATGATTCCATTGTGAATAACAATAAATTCTGAAAGAGAAAATAGAAGTATTGATGAAGAAATATTAAGAGTCTGATAAATGCAATAAATAGGTATTATTGTGACTAGATTTTTCTCAAGTCAAAAAACACATAACACACTATATTTCCAGGTGTGATCAAGTAGCATCCACTTTCATAATCATCAGGAAAATCAGCACCACTGTTTATGTGACTGAGCAGAAGCACACAATATTAGGGAATGTAAGTACAGTAGAGAAATAAACTGGAAGTCTAGAGACATCAGTTTCAGTTGTGACTAAACTACTAGCATAATGTTAGCTATCATGTGAAAGGACTATTTCAAATGATAGCTAACATTAGTGAGCATTAGTTTACTTGGCCTATTTCCTTATTTGCAAAATGAGAGGGCTGAACTGAATATTATTCTCACTTCTCTGTTCATTCACCCTGAGTTTAAAGAGAAGGTCTTTCTCTGATCTGATTTACACTAACTGAGTTTCAGAACTACAGCTAAGAAGCTAAGAAAAACCAGTTATTCGATTCTACAGTTAAATTTACTTGCCTCAAGTCCAAATAATTCCTAGAATTAAGCTGAGTAAATGTTAAAATATCATTCCAAGATCAAATAAATACGATCTTGGGATAATTTTCATCATTTTTAATTAAGTTTAAAAAATGTAAGAACGAATAATCAAGAGTTGAGAGTATCATTAGTTGTAGCCACTGACAGTACATAAAAACCACCAATGTGGATTTACTGAAGTTCACATACATTAGGAGGAAAACTACTACTACATTCAATTTTATAATGAATTATCAAAATGTTCATAACGTATTTAAAGATCTGTCCTTTGAGTCTGATAGGAAATGAACTGAAATACATTTACAAACCATTTAATAAAAACTTTCACTAGACTTTTAAGACAGAAGAGCCAGGTGTAGTGGCTCATATCTGAAATCCCAGCACCCTGGGAGGCTGAGGTGGGTGGATCGCTTGAGTTCAGGAGTTCGAGACCAGTCTGAGCAAGAGTAAGAACAGTCTGAGCAAGAGTAAAAAAAAAAAAAAGAGCCAGATGTTGGGCGGTGCCTGTGGCTCAGTGGATAGGGTGCTGGCCCCATATACCAAGGGTAGGGGGTTTGAACCCGGACCCGACCAAACTGCAACAAAAAATAGCCAGGCGTTGTGATGGCTGCCTGTAGTCCCAGCTACTCTGGACGCTGAGGCAAGAGAATCACCTAAGCCCAGGAGTGGGAGGTTGCTATGAGCTGTGACACCATGGCACTCCACTGAGGGTGATAAAGTGAGACTCTGTCTCTTTTAAAACAAAAAAAAACAAAAAACAGCCAGGTGCTGTGGCAGGTGCTTACAGTCCTAGCTACTTGGGAGGTTGAGGCCAAAGGATGGCTTAAACCCAAGAGTTTGAGGTTGCTGTGAGTTATGACATCACGGCACTACTGAGGGTAACAAAGTGAAACTCTGTCTCAAAAAAAAGAGAAAATGCCGACTATAAAAATCAATTTAAAAAAAACTTAATGACAGAATACAGATAATTATGAACAACTGATAAAAAGCCTTAACTTAAAGCCACATTCTCAAAACATAGATATAAGTTTTCAGGAATCTCTTATAAAGATCTTGTCAGTGTTAATAGTCTATTGATCGCAAACATTCTAATCTGATCCAATAATAATTACTGAAGCACAAGAAACCTAAATAGGTAATTTCTGTATTAAATTTTAAAATCAAACAGGATACACACACACACACACACACACACTCACACACACATACATACATACATACATATATATATATATCTTGGCTTTGGGGTGTTTTTTTTTGAGACAGAGTCTACTGTGTTGTCCCAGCTAGAGTGCAGTGGAATCATCGTAGATCACTGCAATCTCATATGTATCTATCACGAAGTAAGTATGTTGCTGGTGTTAAGAGCTGAGTTTTTAGGTGTGACTGAGGAAAAAAAAAAAATGCAGACATCAGGTCAAGAAGGTTAAATAGGGCTTGGCGCCTGTGGCTCAACGGGCTAAGGCGCCAGGCACGTACACCTGAGCTGGCGGGTTCGAATCCAGCCCGGGCCTGCCAAACAACAATGACGGCTGCAACCAAAAAATGGCCGGGCGTTGTGGCGGGTGCCTGTGGTCCCAGCTACTTGGGAGGCAGAGGCAAGAGACTCGCTTGAGCCCAGGAGTTGGGGGTTGCTGTGAGCTGTGATGCCATGGCGCTCTATCCAGGGTGACAGCTTGAGGTTCTGTCTCAAAAAAAAATACAAATAAAAAAAAAAAAGGTTAAATAAAAGCCTATAGCCCTGAGTCTAAATTGGAAATGTAAGTATAAAATCATGTTATGTTTTATCTTTAACTTTACACAAATGCGTGCACATGTGTGCACATACACAGAGCCACATATACTGGTTATTTCTTGGCTCTATCTGCTAAAAAGGTCCAGGTGCAAGTAAGCCTTTCTCAGATTTACAGATTTTATCTTTTTTCTTTTTGATTTATAGATTTTTAAATATCATTTCCACTAAAAGGGACCAGAGCTCAGTAGAGAAACAGCTGCTAATAAGTCTAAGGTAGGATTAGATGAATTTGGAACATACTGGCCTACCAAAAAATAACAAAGACTATCGAACCTATTGGAATCATGCCAAAAGAACTCAGAAACCAACTTAAATAAGCTCTCAATGGCCAAAGATAGGAAAATTTATCTATCAATATAGATAATTACCTCAATGTTTATACCTCAAAGCACAAAATAAATCTACAAGTTTATAATAAAAAAATAAAGTATTCAACGCAGTACTCATCTTAGGAGATTAGACCACTTCATTTTTTTTCTTTCTTTTTCTTTTTGCTCCTGCTCAAGGTGGTCTCAAATTCCTGAGCACAAGTGATCCTTCCGCCCTGGCCTCCCAGAGGGCTAGTATTACACACATGAGGCACCACACCTGATCTAAACCACTTCATTTTTGAAGGGAAAATGAATCAAACATTCTTCATTGGAAAGAATCAAATACTTGCCTCCGCTTTTTTTTTTTTTTCTTTTCTTATCCATTGCCTAGGATAGTTCAATGGCATGATCATAGCTTACTGCAACCTCGCACTCCTGGGCTCAAGCAATCCTCTTGCCTCAGCCTTCCAAGTGGCTGAAACTGACTATAGGCACCTGCCACCATGCCCAGCTAATTTTTCTATTTTTTTGTAGAGACAGTGTCTCACTCTTGCTTGGGCTGGTCTCAAACTACTGAGCTCAGGTGATCCTCCCACCTCCGCCTCACAGAGTGCTAGGATTAGAGGTGTGAACCATTGTGCTCAGCCTCTGCCTTTGAAAAAAAGAAAAG
The DNA here is from genome assembly GCA_963574655.1 of Perodicticus potto. Taxonomy (NCBI): domain Eukaryota; kingdom Metazoa; phylum Chordata; class Mammalia; order Primates; family Lorisidae; genus Perodicticus; species Perodicticus potto. Next base: position 5,603 of record CAUYRH010048040.1, on the reverse strand, counting down.
AAAAGAAAAGAAAAAGGCACCTTTCTCTCTCAGTCTTTCAAAAATTTTTATCCTGCCATTCCTATGATTTGTACCTCAGGGTAACTAAGTAGTTGGTACAGAAGTTTCTCTTTATAGAACCATTTGAGATAATAAATGAAGAAGGAATAATATTAATGAACAATAACCTTTTTATAACCTCAAGAAATAATCTTGCAACAATCAATGACTGCTAACAACCAAAAATAAAAACATCCAAACATTATGTACTTCTAGATGCAAATAAACATAATACCAATTTATAGGAAACACACGTGACAGAAACATGTTAAATGACACCACAGGGATACATGTAATTAGCAAGACAGACGGTAGGAAACTATGGGACAAAGAACACAGTAACCTGAAAGGAAAATGAGAATGAGGGAGAAGCTATAGAGTAAGCAGACATCTATCTACTAAGTCCTCGCCCATCAGAGATACACACTGGAATATATACAAATTAAATTCTATGATATCAAGGTATCTGTGATGTATCTATATGGTATCTACTGGCTTCTAAAATAATTTGGGTGGTATGGGCACAGATAAATTTAACTGATCATGTACTGATAAATGTTGAATGATGAAACATCAGGTTCTATTATACTCTCTGCTTCTGAGTATTTTAAATTTTTCCAGATGAAAAAACAGAAATCTAAGAGCTATCATTCATCCTCCATTATTGGCCTTCTACAATAACTCCAAGCACACAGAATCTGTCCATACCATTATTTTTATCAGAACGCTGGGGATGGCTATTGACAGGATTGGGTTCTCCATGTGTTGCCCAACGGGTATGAGCTATTCCAAGGTGTACATCAAATTCTATATCCAAATCCATATCCTGTTGTTCTAAAGAAAATGAAAAATTTCAATATTAAATTATGCCACAGAAATAATGTTACAGACTATGTTTAAGTATAATTATAACAGTCTATTAATGTTATAGACTATGTTTAAGTATAATTATTACTTGTTGCTCACCTGGACAACAAGTAAGTCAGAAGTTAAAAAAAAAGACTCAGGCATAAATGCAACCAAAACGTATAGGGCAAATGGTTTCAAACACCACCAAAAAAGTGTTTACAGAGAGTTAAAGCAAATATGACTAAATTTAAAAATTGGTAATGCTAGGCAAAGCGTGCATGTGTAATAATGTACTCCTCTTTTGATTTTTCTGGAGGTTTGAAAATTTTCAAACTCAAGAAATTAATGTAGGCTCGGCACCTGTAGCTCAAGTGGCTATGGTGCCAGCCACATACACCAGAGCTGACGGGTTCGAACCCAGCCCGGGCCTGCCAAACAACAATGACAACTACAACCAAAAAATAGCCAGGAGTTGTGTCAGGCACCTGTAGTCCCAGCTATTCGGGAGGCTGAGGCAAGAGAATCGCTGCTGTGAGCTGTGATGCCATGGCACTCTACCCAGGGCGACACCTTGAGGCTCTGTCTCAAACCAAAAAAAAAAGAAAAGAAATCAATGTAATTTTTAAAATCTGTATTTAGTCATTGCCTTGGCGGGGGGTAAATCGTTGTCATTTTAATTAGACATAGAAAAATACATTCATTTTCTCAGTGTCACAAATCTTATGACTAAAATTTCTTTGGTCCCAGTGAATATAAATTGCAATTATGGAGCATTTCCAAAGAAAAGAATAGATTTTCCGTTTTGTACTTGAGAACAGAACAATTCTATGACAATACAGGGTTATGGGGAGGTTTAGCACAGGCTGATATTCTTTTACCTTGAAAAGCAGGTCAATTTCTTTTCCCTATAAGCTATCTCTTCTTGCTTCTTCCAAAGGGGGAAAGACAGCTCTAAGTAACTAGTAATACCCTTCTAATTTTCTAAGTATAAACTTCATTTGACTAAGAAACCAGATGACACAGCCCTCCAGGTCTAAATTAAGGGCAGACTGCTCAGAAGTCTGAATAGGAAAGTCCATGCACTTTAGCAGTCTTGATAGTTTTTATAATGGCTATCCAGAGGTTATTCTAAAGCACAAATCTGGTCAGGAAACAGTATCTGACATCCTTAAATAGACTTCTATTGCTTAATAAAGTGTTTTGCAACCCTAGCTGTACACATGAATTATTCTAAACCCAGTCACAGAGATTTATAAAACGATTCTAAAATTCAAACATATAACCAGAGAATCGTTTTCTCACAAGATAAAGCACCAAGACCTTCTCATGGCATACGAGGCCTGTCACCATCTGGTCCCTACCTAGTTTTCCACTCTCATCTCCCGTCCCTCTTCAATTACTCCTCAATGCTATCAATATGTCAGCTAATAACAACAGCTAACATTTACTGTGAACTTACTTTGTGCTAGGTACTAAAGACTCCTCACCATTTTATCTCTATCACTGTGGCCCAAGCCACCATCACCTCTCACCCAGGCTATTTCACCAGAATCCTAATTGGTCTCCTCAGGTCCATCTTCCCTCCCCAACCCTGGTTTTGGTTTTTTTTTTAATTAAATCATAGCTGTGTACATTCATGCAATCATGGGGTATAATGTGTTGGTTTTATATACCATTTGAAATATTTTCATCAAACTGGTTAACATAGCCTTCACCGCATTTTCTTAGTTATTGTGTTCAGACATTTATACTCTACACTTAGTAAATTTAACATGTACCCTTGTAAAATGCACCATAGGTGTGATCTCACAAAAATATGGAATTCTTCACAAATTTTCATGTCATCCTTGTGCAGGGGCCATGCTAATCTCTGTATCATTCAAATTTTTGTATATGTGCTGCCAAAGGTAGCACCCTGGTTGGTTTTTGTACAACAACCGTTCTTTTCAAAATAGAAGTTAAGTCATGCCTTGGCCTATGCCACATCTTCCAATGGCGTTCCGTGATATTCACGGCAAAAACCACTGTGCTTAAGTTCCTATTGGACCCAGCCCAGCCCCAGTGACCTCTGCAGTCTTATCTCCTCCTGCTCTCGCCTTCACTTATTGTGCTCTAGCCCACTAACTTCAGCTGTAAGCACACCAAGCCTACCCAAAGTCTTTGCACTTGGTATTCTCACTGCCCAGAATGTTCTTTCTCAATGGACTCTATTCAAATGTTACCTCTACCACACCTTTTCTTCATAGTACTAATCACTACCTAGTATTACATATGCAATTGTTATCTGGTCCTCTCAATAAGACAGCAAACTCCATTACGTAGGATTATTTTCTTTTTGGTTCTCTGTTTTGGCCTCAGGACCTAGACCAATGGCTAATATATAACAGGCTCTCAATACATATTCATTTAAAAAAATTATTATTTTATTATTGAATCTTCACAATACTCTGTGAGGTAGATATTACTGTTCTCATTTTACAGATACAGAAACAGGCTTAAAGAGGTCACAATACCTGTCCGAGGTCACAGCTAATAATAAGTAGAGACAGGATTTGAACCTAAGTCTGGCTGACTCCAGAGCCTGATATTAATATCACAATGGTGCAATCTGCTGTATTATTACAACATTTATGACATGTAGTCAACCTGGCTTCCACCAAAATTTGAGTTATACAAAAGCAGCAGTAGGCTGGTAGCTTGGACTGGTAGTCCCAGCTACTCAGGAAGTCCCATTGAGGTGGGGAAGATCACTTAAGTCCAGGACTTCAAGGGTGTAATAAGCTATGATCTTGCCACTGCATTTTAGCCTGAGTGACAGAGCAAAACTCTGTCTCGTTCATGTATTCATTCTTTAATTCATTAACAAATAAATCAATCAGATTGCCTTATTATCTTTAATTCCTCAGAACTAAGAGGTATACATGTAAATAAATTTTTGTGGGATGGCTCAATCAATGAATAAAATCATGCATGTATTCTTTCTTGGCATGTATTCCGAATAAAGCAACATTGATAAACGATCATTCCTTCCATACACCCAGTCTCCCCAACTTGTAGGAACTTTCTCTCCCCTGAATCTCACTGCAATGTTTGTTCTCTCCTACAGAACCTACTATATAATCAGCCTTGTACACAGGATATAGAATACATGGCAGATAGATTATTTATACTATTATTTTTGAAGCATATTTTTTTGTTGTTTGTTTTTTTTGAGACAGAGCCTCAAGCTGTCACCCTGGATAGAGTGCCGTGGGATCCACAGCTCATAGCAACCTCCAATTCCTGGGCTCAAGCGAGTCTCTTGCCTCCACCTCCCAAGTAGCTGGGACTACAGGCGCCCGCCACAACACCCGGCCATTTTTTGGTTGCAGCCATCATTGTTGTTTGGCAGGCCTGGGCTAGATTCAAACCCGACAGCTCAGGTGAACGTGGCTGGCGCCTTAGCCCGTTGAGTCACAGGCGCCGAGCCTGAAGTATAGTTTTTTGGGGTCTGTTTTACTCCTATCTAATCTCATCCCACAATATGCAAAATAAGCACTGATTTGTTAAACAAATACATAAGCTAAATGTTTGGCTTATGTGAAAAAATAAATAACTAAATCCATCATTTTCCTCTCCCTGTCCTCTTTTTTTTTTTTTTTTTTTAGAAGATAGGCTTTATCACATTTTTTTTTTAGTGATAGGCTTTATCACTTTATCACCCTCGTAGAGTGCCCTGGTGTCACAGCTCACAGCAACCTCCAACTCCTGGGCTTAGGTGATTCTCTTGACTCTGCCTCCCGACTAGCTGGGACTACAGGAACCCGCCACAATGCCCAACTATTTTTTGTTGCAGTTTGGATGGGGCCATATTCAAACCTGCCACCCTCATATGGGGCCGGCACCCTACCCACTGAGCCAGAGGCGCTGCCCTCCCTGTCCTCTTTCACAATGATTTCAATGGCATCCATTTGAGTAAGTACATAAATCACCTACTGCTTCCTGGGTTTTGTGGAGCATTTTAAAAACATTTTTTTCAGTCAATCTATCAGGAATCTTCAACATTCCTGTTTTACTTTCAAGTTTCTCATGAAAAAATGAAATGGCAGCGCCTGTGGCTCAAAGGAGTGGGGCACTGGCCCCATATACTGGAGGTGGTGGGTTCAAACCCAGCCCCGGCCAAAAACTGCAAAAAAAAAGAAAAAGAAAAACTGAAATGTATACGCATAATGTTATGAACTAAATACTGAGAAGCCCATCTTCTTTAATGGAACTACCTATGCTAGAGAAGAAAGAAAATATGAAGGAAAAACACTATGCTTACCTGATTGTATCAGACCTAGTCAAAGGTGCAACATCCAGGTTGACTGTATATCAAAACTAAGCATTTAGTTCAAAGTGAAGACAACTACCAAGTGCAAATTCAGGAATAAAGGCACCACCAAAATTAACTTTTCTCCTATTAAAGGCCTTTCCTCAGGAATAGCAGGTCTGAAACTACTTCATTTTAAGATACTGAGTTTGGGCTCGGGGTGCTACGGCGCCAGCCACATACACCTGAGCTCGTGGGTTCGAATCCAGCCCGGGCCCGCCAAACAACGACGGCTGCAACCAAAAAAATAGCCAGGCGTTGTGGCGGGCACCTGTAGTCCCAGCTACTTGGGAGGCGGAGGCAGGAGACTCGCTTGAGCCCAGGAATTGGAGGTTGCTGTGAGCTGTGATGCCACGGCACTCTA
>CAUYRH010048037.1:0-47380 GCA_963574655.1 Perodicticus potto | reverse complement strand
ACATTAAATGTACATAAACATGATCCTATACATATTTGTTAGTATATACATATATATATATGAATCCAGATTACTTTACTACTGTCATACTATTACATATATATTATTAGTAATATACACAAATGTATTAATATAAATTATTTATAGGTTTGTGTGAATATTTATACTTCCCAAGGCTGTTATTAAAGATTATAATAGCTAATTGATGGGAGGCAGGGAATATTCTCTTATTCTGAATAATAGATAAAATACATAATTACATTAAACATCAAATTTACACATTGCAATTTGAATAACCACAAACTAGTCTGCTTAATAACAGAATAAGTAGTCCCATAAAATCACAGTTTATATAGGATGTTATTTTAGTGGTTTTAAAAAATTAAAAGTAAGTGTGAACATTTCATTTTCCTTTTACTATTGTGTGCATTAGTAATGACGAAGTGGGGATAAACAGAGGGTTGAGGTATCCACTTTGGGACTTGCATTAAAGATATGGTGAAGCCTGTCAAATATTGGAAGCTGAGTATCATGAAATACTTAAAAAAGAAATGAATAGTTATATTCTTAAATCTCTAAATAAGAATGAGAGAGAGAAAATTTTTAGATGCATAAAACCAATAAAACTAGAACATGTTTACTAGGAAATGGAACTTACTAAGAATATGTTAATTCTATCTCATTTGTAAAAATTGTATCAATCTTCCCTTTTAAACTTTTTTCTTTTGTATTTCTAGTCAAAAATAATGTTTATTTATTTTATTTTATTTACTTTACTTTTGCTTAATGGATATGCTTGTACTTTTCTATTTAATATTTTGTAAATATTTAATATTTATGATGACATTCTTCTTAAATGTCTTTGTGAACATTATGGTAAAGCACATTTGATTATTTAATGCAGATTTAGACAAAAATGTTTATCAAAGCACTAATTTGAAATTATAGATATTTTTGGAATTAAAGAAGGCATTGACTGGAAACTGACAATTAGTTGGGAATTAATAATTTGAATAGTGCTGATTAGATTTCTTAGTTTTAAGAATTGGTTTGCATTTCCCTTCTTAATGCCTTTTAAATTCGCTTTTTTAGCATACTAACTGTTGTTCTCTGCCTTAAAAAATTTGCCTTCTATTTATTTATGGCTACACTTGCATTCTAATTTTATTTACCAAAGTGATTGAACAAGCGACCTGCCTCAACACCTTTAATGCATTTCTATTTAACTTCAGAATCTGTGGTTGGCAACGAGTGTTGTACTGGTGTGTCCATGTGCAACAAGTAGACAAGAGATATTTGAAATAATGATGAGATTACCTAAGGAAGAGAATGTCGGATAAGAAAAATAGCCGGTCTAGAGAAGATTCTGTGGGAAACTAATGAGTATATAAGGGTATAAAGTTATTGACATTTTGGTCAGTAATAGTGAACAAATCAGGCTTCCTTTATCAGTGGTTCTCCATCTTCCTAATGCAGCAACCCTTTAATACAGTTACTGCAGGTCGCGACCCGCAGTTTGAGAACTGCTGATAGTAACAGAATGAGACAAGAGAAAAGAATCACCAGATATCTAAACTGGCATTCAGATGAAGGTAGTCTTTCTTGAAGAAAAACTTCTTCCCTTAAAAATAAAAGGGCATTCAGAATGCCAATCAATGTGACAGTGATGACAAGAAAGGTGCAATCTTAGAATTACTGAAGACTGCTTAAAAGTAAACACTACACAAAGATATCCACACTTGGAAGGGAAATAAAACGTGTAAGAACTTTTGCCTACAACTAAATAGAATCAGAATCCCATCATAATTTTCTTCTACAACACTGATGGCAGATAGATAAAAACACAAATTAAGATATCCAAAGAAAAAGGATTGTGGCTCAAAATATATACTAGTTGAAAATATATTATCTGTTTATTACTTGCTTATTTTGTTAACAAATAATTCCATAAAGTTTAAGATAAATATGTTTATAAAAGTATCTCATGATTTCTGTTATGATGTACTATCTAATATTAGATGAGGCTTTTCCCCCTAAATTCAACACAATCACATACCAAAGAACTGATTTAGTTATTTTTATGTTAGAAAATAAATGTTTTATGTACTTTATAATATAGAATATAATCTTTATGAAAAAGTTCTTCTTTTAGTCTTAAATTGAGGCAGAGAGAAACTTACAAACTACACTGGCTTTTCCAATGGGGACAACTAATGCCCATTCTTTTTAAATGCTTGGGAAACATTTTCAAAATAGGCTACTTGCAGAGCCAAATACAAATTTCAACAGATATCCAATAATTGAAATGATAAGGAATGTTATTCTCTGACCTCAATAAAATTTAGTTAGAAAGCAATATTGAAAATACTAGAAAATATTCAAGTATTTAGAAATTCCCATAATAGTCTTTTAATAACCCATCACTCAAGAAGAAATCTGAATGATAATTAAAATATTTAAAAATGAGTAATAGCATGGTAATAGTAATGTGCATTTTAAATATATAATATGACATATGTAGAATGCATACACTCCAGAATTACGTGATATTTTTAAATTTTAAAATCATAAATTGAATTTGAACACCTAATCTATAGGGCAATGCAATTGACTTTTCTCCCTTGTATAGTTGTACCATTTGCCTTTCTCAGAGGAGTAATTTAAGTGGTCTGATGTCTGAAAAATGAAAAGAGTACATTTAACTTTGTGCTGGATATAAGTAAGAAGTATCCGTAGAGTTCTGCCCCTTTATTCAACGCAAATTTACTTGATTCTGGCTGGGTGTTGTGGTGGGCACCTATAGTCCCAGCTACTCAGAAGGCTGAGGCAGGAGGATCACTTGAACTCAAGAGCTTGAGATTGCTGTGAGCTAGGCTAACGCCCCAGCACTCTAGCCTGGACAACAGAGTGAGACTCTGTCTCAAAAAAAAAAAAAGAAAAAGTCAACTCTATTGAGTAATTTTTAACTCCTTTTAAATATCTTTTCTTCACATACTTCCTCATTATGCTTTAATCAATCAATAATTCTTTTTATGTCTTCAATTCTCTGTCTTTACATTTTATCCTTTTATTCAACCACACCTTTTATCTGTATGATCTTCTAATCTACATAACTGAACTATCTTGGCATTTTTTTCCTTCTAAATTTGTTTTCATTGGGTATGTCTATTTTTTTCATGATATTAGGACATTTCAAATTTGAATCTACTTTCCAGCACATTATCCAGTTGTCATTGTGAAATTTATAGGCTATATTCTATCACATTAGCCAGGGCACTTGAACTCTCACAAAGTAGCTGTGAGCATTTACAATATACATAACTAAGATAAATAAAAATAGTTCTTGCAGTAACGTGGACACTTTTATTAACTTCATAAAATAACAGCAGAAGTGAAGTCATACATTAAATACTTCAAGTTAACTCAGAAGAATAGATCTTTACATTCACTTATGTTACCAAAATTTCTCCCAGAAGAAATATAAAGAGGAGAGCTCTTGATTTTTTTGAAAGTAAACATTCTTTCTTCTAGCCTCTAAAATTACTAATAGTTAATTGAAATTTCTAATATTTCTAATTATTCCATAATTCCTGGCTCTTCTATTTGTCTTAAGCCATTTTAAACAAATGAACTTTCTTAAATTTTACATATCAGACAAAATCATCTAGAATTTTATGTATCAGATAAAGGAAACTGAATTCCTGAGAATCTATTGTTTTAATGATTTTGTTCATCACTTTCTCCACAGCAACGGGCAAAATGACTGAAGAATATGCAACCATCAAATGCTGCTAACAAAATACATTTATGAATGAGGAAAATGCAGAATACATTAGCAGTATTTCAAAGCAATTAACTGAGAAAACAACCAAAGCAAGTCCATTATGTAATTACCTCCCCATTCAGAGCTGATCTATATTGAGAAATGACATCAGATCCCTGGTAAGGAAATGAAGGCAGAGAAAGAGGTATGGATTGACAAAGTGTCATCATATTACAGTGCAATTTTGTTTAATAATGGAGTCCTTCACTAACCCTCATTAAAAATTTAAATTATTGGGTATGTGTAGAATAGTCTTGCCTCTATCAATGATGGGGAACCATAGAGGAAATTATCATTTAGTTGATCTTCTAATTGGGAAAGGAAAAAATCTTCCAAAATGTCATTTAAGATACTGTGCTCAGAGAGGCTGGTAGATAATATTCTTGGAATAGGAAAAATGCAACTAAATTATGCCAAGTCTTCAGTAAATCAAGACAGTTCTTGATGTGGCACAAACATGGTCACTGAAGAGAAACTGACAAAAAGCCAATGACCGTCAACAACCTGGAGCACATGTGTTGACACTGGCTACACATGGCTCCTCATCACTATTAGATTTTCTCATTCATTTCAATTTACCACCCTGAAATTGCCTGTTCCTTGAAATGATGAATTAAAAGTGATTTGAAAAGAAATTTTTAAGTTTGAAAAATGTCATAAATTTAGGCTAAACACTAATTTGTTCAAAAGAAAACTGGAAACATTTTTTCATTAATATCAAAGTTTTCATTGGTATTCCTTGGTTTATTCAGTGTAAAGCCTTTCCAGTTTGCTTTTGAAACCATTTCCCTATATTTTCCAGTTTATCGTGACCCCTATGTCTTTCTTATTATCAGTTCAGTTAGATACCACTTAAAATCAACCACTGGTAGGGTGCGATTGCTCATACATTGGCTTTATTGTCAATGATGCATCTGTGAATATAGTTCTGATTGTAGTCATAGATTTTTCTGCCACTAGCAAACTATGCATTTATGGGTTGTTTAAAATTGATGGATAGAAAGACTTATGCAACAGCACATCATATCCATAGGGGTTATAATCTAAGCGTTACAAACAAGTAATGGATTTCACAGAGTAAAGACTAAAACATGAAGAAAAAAATAGTTCAGAAAGACCTAATATTTTCTTCTTAAACTTTCATTACCATTAACCATTCCTCTTTGCATTAAAAATAATTCAATAGAATGCCAATATGATGTTTTCAATATTTTATTACTCTTTCCTTTTCTCTGATTTCTTCTCCCTTTGAAGATAAAAGAGGTATTTTAATTAGGATGCAATGGGAATAAATTCAGAATTAGCATATGTTGGTGTTCAATAAATGCAGTTTTAATTATAACCTTTTCCTGTTTGTTTCAAAGATTCTGGGGTAAAAAACAGATCAGAGACAAAACAAATATTTCTTAGCATATCATATTTAATAATATATTTCCTGGAACATCATTTTGATGTGGATACATATATTATTTTAATTCTTTTTTTTTTAATTATTTTTTATTGAGTCATAACTGTGTACAATGATTCAAGCTTGGAGTACAGTGTGCGGGCTTCCCATACAATCGGAGATATTTTTACCCACCTGATTAATGTAACATTCATGATATTTTCTCATTTACTATGTGAAAACAATTTTGATCCGTATTTAGAAGATTTCTCCTGACCCTTCACATATGCTCAACCGGAACTGCCATTCCTACTAAACACTCAAATAGCGCTTATCAAATAGTTGTGTGTTTCAAGCATATATGTGTGTGCATTATTTAAAATATGCATTGACCCTATAAAGTAAAGTCTATTATCTCATTTTATATGTGAGGAAAGAGGCTCATGAAAGTTCAGGAGCTTGCTCCTGGGCATTTGAATTTTTTCTTATATAATGAATTCCTTTCATGCCTTTTAGGACACTAGTTATTCTATCTAATTCTTTTCTCTCTTACTTAGTCTATGGCCCCAACTATTTTCTCTCTTATTTGTTGCTTCTGAGATCTTTTTACAGTTCATTCTGGGAGTGTTGTATCACTAGTGGTTTTGTTATCGGGGAATACAAGGCCCCAAGCTTTAGTTGATGGACGTCCGACCTGCATCCTGTGCGCCCACCTGCTGATTTTGTGAAGACATTTTTGGCTTATCTGATGTGTCAGATATCACAAAGAGTATGCAGGGATCTATTTTGAGTTTTTTGGGTTTGTGTTGTTGTTTTGTTTGTTTGTTTGTTTTTTGCTAATCAGCTTTGCTTATCATTTGTGTATTTAATGTGTGGTTCAAGATAACTCTTCTTCTAACATGCAACAGGGAAAAAAAAGGTTGGACACCTGTGAAAGAAGAAGATCCATTTTCTAGACTAAAGTGGGCCTGTGCTGTAGGTCAAACTCTGCTGTTTTGAATTAAAAGGGCATGCAGGTGGAGTTCCAACAGATGCATAAGATGACAAATTACAAGAAACAAAAATATTTTCTGAAATATTTGACTCTTCAATTAATGTTGTATAACTAAACTTCTCCATCTTGAGTTCTCTTGGTATGAAGTTTTATTATCCACCATTGAATAGTATTATTTTTGGTAGGTTTACTGGGGATATGGGGATACTTTTTTCTATTTGGAGACCTAACATATTTTTATATGCAAAAAGTCAATCCATCTTTGCTGTATAATTTAATAAATTCATTATATTACAGAAGTTGCCATTTAACTGATAATTTTGGTTCAGTTGTAAGATACTTTTATTGTATTCCTCCTTTCCTTCAATTACAAAGAGAGTTGTAAACATTATTCAAGACACATAGTATAATGTTTTGTCTCACAGACACATTTCAAGTTTGTATAAACCAAATATTACATTTTATTATCATCTTTCATGAGACTAATTACATAGACTTATTAAGCAGATTGCAACTGTAAGCATTAATTATATCATATTTTGTCTACATTAACAATAACAACAATAATCACTAATTTTTTTCTAAATGTATATTGTGTGACTAACTATAGGTTCTACATAAATTTTTCTTAGGCTTCATGTGGGTAAGTACCAAACATATTTTGTTTAGTGCAACTTCTACAGAATTTAGTATAGTTTTTGAACTCTAACCACTCTTATTATATGTATTCACTGCACAATTATTTTTTCACATAATATTGAATATGACATGTGAAATTATGAAAAATATTATATAATCGATAGTAGAGTCAAAGCTATACAACATTAAGTGGTTAGAATGGGTAAAATTGGTTTGGTACTTTATTTGTTGATGTGATGCTGAAAAAATGTTTTCTTCTCTTGGTCAAGATTCTACTTACAACAATCATTGGACATGTTTTCAATTAGTAAAAAAGAACCAACACTCAGAAAGCCATATACTCGAAGTATACTTTACCTACTCATTTGTTCTACAACAATCCCTTTATTATCCTAACAAGATTGATTAACTTTAGAAAGTCATATTTTGAGCGAGCAAAGGGTCCTGGATTTGAACCTATGCAATATGGGTCTGGAGTTGGCTCTAACTCCTGTAATTTCCATGCCATGGGTGTCTATAACTGTACCCCATGATTGCACTAATATACACAACTATAATTTAATAAAAAATAAAAATTAAAAAAAAGAAAATATCTATTCTTAAAAAATATATATATATCTAGTCAAAAAAAAAAATTAAAACAAGAACAAAACTCAACCCAAGAAGGAAAGGAAACTTTTGCTCCATCTTAGGTTATGAATGAGTCCAGCTCTAACACTTCCCTTACTGCAATATATTTTTAGTGGATGATCGTGCACTTATGGTGGTTTGTTCTCCTTTAGTTCTAAACCTTAAGTCTCCACCACAACTGAAATGTGAACTTAAATTGCTAAAATAGCAGGATTTTGAATTGCAACATTAATTTCTTAAGTTACTTATGCATAGCTCCCATCAGCACCCATGAATAATGCCTTCCTAAAGTTCACCCTTCTTTTCTTCAAAACTGTTTTAGATGCACCCTCTTTGACAATATTCCAAGATTATGCTTCCATTTTCAATATTATAAGTACGTTGCTGCCCAATCATACTCCAAACATGCTGCTTTCCTACCGCTGTACTACTTAAAATCCTTCAGGGTCTCTGGGAGGCTCAAAGGAGTAGGGCGCCAGCCCCATATGCCATAGGTGGTGGGTTCAAGCCCAGCCCTGACCAAAAACTACAAAAAAAAAAAAATCCTTCAGGGTCTCTTCTATGCCAAATATCAGATCTTTGTGTTGGCCAAGTGTTTCATAATGTCATGAAAAATATATTGCTTATCATTTGTGATGTTTTCCTATCCTAGTTTATCCTCTTTTCAGGCTGATATCCTCATTGTCTTATAAACACATCCATTTCATGTGCACTGTCATGTTCATGCTCATGTTCATTTCCTCGTTCATTTATATACAAACAAATCAAGCCCTATGTGTCCTCAGCGCTTAGTCAAACATCGTCCATCTTTCAAGTTCCAGATCCACAGTTTCTTCCCTGATAGCAGGAATCACAGATGTCTCTTCTCTGAAATTTGTAGCATTTAGAGTCTATGTTATGGCATGTAATGCCTGTTTAAGCTTTTTCCATTGTTTATTAATTACTGTTCTCTCTTAAATAATTATTCATTCCACTTGTTAAAGTTAGGGATCAGATTTTAGCATTCCTATAACTTCTACTGTGTTCTCGGCTGAAACTTTTGAGTATGTGGAAGGTAGTCAAAGTTTGCAATCTGGCTAATTTCACTCATTCTCTTGGTGACCCCATCTCCATCTCCAACCTCTTTCCAAAACTCCAGACTTGATCATCTAACTGCCGACTTCAGTTGGAAGTGCTGTGAAACTATTACTGTGCCACATAGGTGTCACAGTTTGCTGTGAAAATTAAATGAGACAAAATACGTAAAAAAAAAAGCACTGTAATGGTCCTTAGTATTTAACAGCTGCTAAACAAATGATGTTGGATTAGAACTGTAACTATTTTGCCATTTGCAAATGGATACCACATGTAGCTTTAAGAATAGGTGATGAATTCACTTTTGCTGCCCTGCCCAGTTCAGCTTTGGTCCCTTCTCTTTTCCTATAGTCCCTACTTCAGGTAATCTTTTGGTTTGTCAGTCCAATACCATCTAAATAATCCTTTACTTTCCTATCCTTTGGTATCTGTAAATCCCCTGACTCTCCCTCTGTGACGTTCTCTAAAATCATCTTCATCCTCTCTGTCCCACCTAATAGGATCAGGCTTCATTTCCTTGCCCATCTCCTAGGATCAGGCTTCACTTCCTTGCCTTGTGCTTTTCCTAACTAGTCTTTTTCACTCTGCTCTCTCCAGGTCATCTCACTTATCACTTCCAATCTTGTTTTTCTTTCTAGATTTCCCTGAGCACCAACCAAGGTGAACTCTTACAGCTCTTCCTCTACCTCTGGGAAATAGGTAGATTTTATTATTAATCCTGAGAACTTTGGAATTAGGCAGGCACAGGTTTGAATCTCCTGTCCGCCACTTTGTGAGACCTGAACAAATCACCTGAACACTTTGTCTCTCAGTCCTCTTATCCATGAAACAGGGACGGTGATACCCTCCTCCCAGGCTGTATTAGGATTATGTAAGATAATATCTCAAGAGCCTAACAGACAGTAAATACTCAACAACTAATATTAGGATTATGTAAGATAGTATCTCAAGAGCCTAACAGAAAGTAAATACTCAACAACTAGTGGTAACAAAAGAACATGCTAGGATTTTATAATGCTGTGATTGAATAGTATCACCTCAGCCCTGTACATGTTTATCTTAAATTTTGCATAGACATAACGTGCAAAGGTCTCAAGGCCCGCTTCAAATTTTACATCTCCCCTAACATCTCCTCTGGTCTTTCACACTAGAAATACTGTTCATGCAACTTCTTTGTGTAATAAAAGGGAAAGCATAAAAGGAGGGGAGAGAACACATGCACACATTATTTTATGTAATTATTTTGACAACCTTAAGAAACAAATTTTGTAAAGAAAGTTAGTTTCAAAAAAAATCAAAACCATAAACAATGGATAAACCAGGTTTTTATGACCCTCAACTTTCTGTGTGTGTATATACATATGTATGTGTATATGTATTTTTATTTTGTTTTGTTTTTTGTTTTTGTTCTCAGAATGCTATCAGAGTCCACTGGAGATGGTCCTAGTTTTTCAATTTCTTTTTTTGAGCCATTCTAACTATTGGTAAAAAGTAACATTTCCTGACATTTTTTTCTTACAGGTTGTCCAAGAAAAAAAGAAAATTAAGTCATTTCTTAAACAAAATAAACCCATTGTACCTTGTAATTAAAATATTGCAGCTTTGAACACATTTTCAAGCACATTATGGAATTTTTATGACTTCTATGATCTTATTTTTTCTGATATTGAGCATTTTCCATTTCATCAACTTAGGGATTATTTCTGAGAAGGGACACAAAGAAAGGGGTTTCACTGGGGATAGGAGGAAATCCTGCTCTGCTTGATGAGAAAGTCTGGAGAGAACATAGGAACATTCACCACTCAACAGTTCTCACCAAAACTCAGGAAAAGAATGTGGATATTAGGTAGCTTAAGTAACCAATGACCAACAGAAAAAGATGACAATCAATGACCAATAGAAAAGTGCAATAATACCCAGAGGAGTGAGAAGCCAGGGCAAGAGTTACAACCAATTTCAAACTGAGAGAAAGATGTTTATGCTCCTACACTGCCCCTGTGTGTCTCTCACCTCTTCTCATTCATGAGAGGGACCCATTTCCAGCTCTCTTTGGAAGTGCTCTAAGCTTTCTCTGTGTCCTTAAACAAAATCTCTTTTGGGGGCACACCTGGCTCAAAGGAGTTGGGCACTGGCCCTATATACCAGAGGTGGAAGGTTCATACCTGGCCCCAGCCGAAACTGCAAAAATAAAAATAAAAATAAAAATAAAAAATCCCTTTGTTATTCTAAAGCTTGTGCAGGAACTTACTTTGCTTTCTATTCCTGCTGCCTTTGCTGCTCCAGTTTTATTCTTGGTTTCCACCCACCTTCAGTTTCGATTCTCCCTGTGCCTGGGTTGAACTTTCTAGCTCAGCCAGATAATCAAACCAGATCAACTAGGTTCAGGGAACCAGGACCCCGACCCCTAACATTTTCATCATCCTTCATAAATATTTCCCAAGAATGCTTACAAGTAAAATAGTAAGAAAATAGAATAATGATGGAATTGCCTCAGACATATTACAACTATGAAATATGTCATCACTATCTCATTATCACTCAGGTTTCTTATTGTGTTGCCTGAAATATTACATCATCAGAGGAAAAATATACAACAATCCTAGAAATACCAGGCTTTATGATCTACTTTTAGTTTCATCAAACACAGAATTTAGAACTTTTATTTTCTGTCTATAGCTGCAAAGAGAAAAAAGCAACAGGGGAAGATGTTTCACAATTATTAGATGAATGAATCAGAAGATGAATGCAGAAAGACAAAATAGCAGGAGGCTAGACTGCAACGATTAGATGAAATTGAAATTGATTATACAAGTGAGATCTCAGACTATGAATCATCTGATGACAATGAATTTTCTCATACTCAGGAATCAATGACTGAACAATCTATTTCAAAGAACAAAAAGTAAATAAAATATAGTTGCATCACCTTATGCATGAAGCATATATTCCAAGGCTGTGGAAGGTACTGAAGCCTGTGCATACCAGGTGTTTTCCATCTGAAAACTAAGACAGCTAGTAAGTGACTACTGGGAAGGTGGCTTATACAGCATGAATGCACGCACTAAGGGATGGTTCACATCCTTGGCTGGACAGCAGGAGATAGGGTCACACTACTCAGAATGGCACACAATTTAAAACTTGTAATTGCTCATTTATGAAATCTTCCTTTTAGTATCTTCACACTGTGGTTGACATCAAGGAACTGAAACTATAGAAAGCAAAACCATTCACAAAGGAGAAGTGCTATATTCTCAGCTAGTTAGCTCTTTAAAAGGAAGGACTTTATCATGCTGTGCTTTTGGACAAAAACCTGGGCCATCTGGTTTTGCTAAAAGGGCATATTGTTCTATCTGTCACAAGACAATCTACGTGTCAAAATGTATGGTTTTTAAGTGTACAAATGCTGGAGAAAGATAATGGCAGCTATCTGACAGAAATGGAGAATGAGTAAATTTTTAATGATTGCACTCATTCTAATTTATGTTTGTAAACATAAAATGAAAATGTCTTGCCATTATAAAGAAGATAATAATTTCAACAAAATTATGAGCCATCAACTATTTTAAAAATTCAAGAATTGTATCAATATTTTGATGATGCAAGTTATAGAAAACCCAGAAGAAAAAACATGCTAGAATTTATTAAAGATGTGTTCAAAATCTGGATTTGGAATCTACAAGATGGGTGCACTGTAGGCTCATGGGTAATAGTGTATGAGAAGCTAGTTCCTTTCTGAAGATTTGAAGTAGATACACCTTCAAAACCAGGATATATATAAAATAAGCATCTAGTTTTTCTATGTTTAGATTCTTACCAGATTTTTGACTATCTTTTTAATTTTACTCCTATAAACAATTTTTTAAAATGCTTTAAAATAGTTTTTTAAATAATTAAAGGTCCAGGTAGCAAATGGAAATAACCACTCCAGTTATGCTGAGTCCAGGTTTATATTGAATATTTGCCAGGTTATCCTTAGTTATACAATTATTAATGAGGTATGACAATTGTATTCATGAACTTGCCATCATGCACTTATATTGGCAGCACTGAACAACTTGGTAAGGTTTCCTAACCTTGATATATCAGAGTCTTGCAGTCATGCTTCTGTCAACCTGTTACAGTATCATGTTGAACGCCATTCCTTGTTGTTGCTGTGGGGTTTTTTTTTGTGCCATCGTGAGAATGTCTGAGCTTGAATTAGAGAAACGAATAAACATTCATAAATTTCTCTTTATACTTAGCAAGAGCGGAAGTGAAACCAGGGACATATTAGTCCAAGTTTGTAAGGATAATGACATGAAGAAAAGAGCAGTGTACAAATGGATGAAACATTTTTCTGAGGGGAGAGAAAGCATCACTGATAAAGAGAGTTCAAGGTGGTCAATAATGAGCAGACTGATGAAAACACTGCAAAAATTTGTCAAGTCGTGCATCAAAATCATTGGCTGACTGTAAGAACCATAGTAGACCAAAGAATTATCAGTAGAGAGGTAGAAATTTTGACTGAAAATTTTAGCATGAGGAAAGTGTGGCTCTTGCATCACATTAAGGCACCAGCTCACACGGCACTGTCTGTGAGGGAGGTTTTAGCCAGTAAGCAAATAAATGAATTGGAACATCCTCCCTATTCATCTGACCTGGCCCCCAATGACCTTTCTCTCTCCCCAGATATAAAGGAAATTTTGTAAGGAAGACGTTTTGATGGCATTCAGGATATTAAGGGTAATATAACAATAGCTCTGCTAATCAGGCCACAGAAAGTGTTTCAAAATTGATTTGAAGCATGGACTAGGCTCACACTTTCCCTAAGGGGATTACTCTGAAGGTGCATGTAGTGATATTCAACAATGAGATATATAGCACGTTTTCTAGAATGAGTTCACAAGCTTTAATTGTCAGACATCATATCTCTTCTCTAGATTATCAGCTTGCTGAGGGAATTCAACAAATATTTACTGGGTAAACATTGAAACTCCCAGAGCTTTTGCAGTGTGAAAATTTTTGATGTTGGAATTAACGTGGATATGTTTTTATGGAACTATTGCTACCTTGGAGCAGAATTTTTTTTAGTTCTAGCACAAGACTGAATTGTACCTAGTCTTGTCTAATACACCCAGTGAGCTCTGAAATACATTAGATTAAGTCATTAAGTAACACTGACTATAATGCCATTTTATTTGACCTCTTCTTAGCAGGATCAAACCAAAAATGTAGTTAAGCAGCACCAAAGTTCAAGAATAGGATCTTAATAAAATGAGAGTTCTGACTTATTCCCGAGGCTCTTTCTAGCTATGGACTCAAAACCCAATGATTTGGAATACAGCCTGTCAAAGAATACCTTATTACAATGAGAAAAGATTTTGATAGGTTAGTACCCTCAATTTTAAGAAAATAAATGGCACAAAAAGTGGAATAAATTACATTGACATAAATTCTTGGCTCAAGCAGAAGTCATACAGTAGCTGAAATTTTAATAGTGAAATAACTTCTAAGGGACAAACTCTAACTTGTATTAAACTTTATCATAATAGCTATAAAGATGAAGGCTTAAAAAAACATTAAAATTACTAAGCAAAAGCACACTAGCCATGGTTCTTGCACTGGACATTTAAATTGGTTTCTTTATCTGTAGTGAATATAAAGAGGTCTGTGAGCCTTGTGATTTCCTACTTATAGAAATTTGTTTCTTTTTTAAGTTGGTTGACTTTGCCATGAAATTCATGCAATTTATTAAGCCCAGGAAGAAGCTGATGAAGAGAGAATATGAAAATGACAAGCAAGATCATGCTATTTATTTTAAGTAGTTTACCCAAATGAATGAAACTTTTGGTATAGCTGTTACTTAAGAAAAATGTGCTAAGTTACAAAATACTGAAAAGGAAATTGAGATTACTGGAAGGTTAATAAAGATAAATAAATCTAAAGAAATTTACCTTAACCATTTGTACTATCAGTTTAAAAAAAAAAAACACCATAAATTTAGTCTCAGTGTAGCAAATAATGTCTGTCTTGACCAATTTTAATAGTTTGCTCATAAGTAAATGACAAGTAGATTACTTTAAGCCAAAGAGAAAATGTGGGGGTTAATCAGTTTGAAGACAGCTACTACAGGACAGAATTGCTCATGCTCTCTCTCTCTCCCCTCTAAGGGAGGTTATGGGCTCCTCAAAGCATCCTGTATCACTGATCACCAACATAATCAAGAGATCTGATGATGAGGTTGTTAAACCATTAAAGGGGAGCAGAGGAAAAACAGCATTTTGGAGAGGAAAGATCTTCATTACCCATAATATCCCTAAAGTTACAAAATGTACATATACAAATATGTCTACCCCGGTTGCCCTTAAGGCTAGCCTTTATAGCAAACGTTCATTTCTTAAGTATTCATACAATTTCCTTAACATTCCAACTTAATATAGAGTGATTCAACTCAGGAGATATTTCATTAGATACAACAATCTGAGCTAGCTGATCCCTAAATTTTACATTTATTTATGAAGATGGGCCCTGTAATTGATGTGGGATTATAAGAGACTGTAAAATAGAGCACAGTCACTATTCACTTTAGACAATCAGAGGGGCCAGTGCAATTCATCTTCAGGTATGTTGACAAAATATTAGCTAAAACTTTTTCAGGATATCTTAGAAGTATTTTCTTTGATGGGATGAGGAGGCAAACTGTGGGTCTTACGCCATGGTGTCAGCACATTTCACCAACAAGGTTTTTCGAATTAGAACTACAATACTGGCTACTTTTGAAGGTGTAACAATATTTTACAAAGGAAATATTAAATCCCAGAAGGACAAATCAAATTTTAGTTTTAAAAACTCATTACCAGTAATTAATACTGAACTCTAGCTAAACAATAACAGGTGTTCTACTAATGCCAAACAGAAACAGATGGAAGCACAAATGTTTTATAAATAGTGGATACATGTGTAGCAATAAACTTGGCAGGAGTTGTTTTATTCTCTAATTGTCAGTCAGACTCTACATCTCCTTACTTGCATTTTCTCTAAATTAGTGTGCCCAGATTAAATGTGTGTTTCCCATTCCTTATTTTTAAAAACCGCAATAAGATTAAGTGCTATATTACTCCCTCTTATTTATTGCCTCACTAACAAAGATAATGTTCTTGAACTTTCCTTTGGTACATTTATAAAACATCACGTAGTTTGTCAGATGAAACAACAGACGTGCTGTCCATGTCTCTCCTCCTTTTCCAGCTACTGGACAAGGAATACTGATCTTAATAGTTGAATTTAGTAAGTTTGTAAACAGTATTTATTAAGAAATCTAATCTTACAGAACTTGGGGATTATTTTCTCAGCAGTCTGCCTAGTAAATGGGGTTTTAGATCTGACCTTGTGACTGCTTAGAGTATGGTACATTTATGCCTTTAGAAGGGCTCTTTCTGGCTGGTCATTAGCAAAATCATCTTTAATTTGTGTAGAGACAGTTTTATTATTCCTTCTGACCTTAATCTGTTGTGAGACTTTTGAAAATAAATTATTGGTATTGCAAATACTAAACTGCTACCATCCCTCACTGGCTTTTACGATGCATGGCTCTCTCTGCCCCGTGATTTTCTTAGAAATTATATTTTACAATTTATCAGGAGCTACTATGAATAATTCTAGTGGCACAAAGAAAATAAGAAATATTTTCTCAGATAATAAAATTTTAAACCTATTGGAATATAAAGAAAATAATCCATATTAGTACATTAATTAATTCATGCTTATCAACAATATGGATTCATCTCACATACTAGTAAATAGTTTATCTTATGAAGGCAAATGTGGGTGTGGAGTATGACTGTCTTAAATCACCATTGGTGAACAAAACTGAATTTATGATGGATATAGACTAGGACTAGTCAATGTTGAGAAGTTTCCATCACGTGGGCACTCTCTTAGACAGGGTCTGGTGAAATTAATGGATTAGAGAATAAAGTGGTAAAATATTTTATTGTGTATCTACCAGATGGCTTGTCAGCAATACAATGTTGTTACTGTGATTTCCATTCTAAATATAAAAACATTAAAGAAGAGGTGGAATTCAATGAAGTCAGGGTCCAATTTTCAAGAAGGATGGCATCAAGAATCCCATTTATATTTGTGCCGGAAGCCCTCTCATTACACAAAATTATCAGATGTTTCCATTTAAATTTTCCACTACTATGCACACATGTTAACAGTAATTAGTAATAGTTTTTAGATTATTTTTCCTTCATTTCAGTTTCTAATTCACTAAAAATGTAGAAAAAGGAGAAGGAAAAGATTATCTAATTAGAATAAATTACTAGGATTAAATCACTTTTCAAGACAGCCATGGCTGATGATTTTATTCTCCAGTACCTAGATGTGATATGCGTGTTCATTGATATATGCATGAATTATAAATTTTAGAATGATTTCCAAAAAAGTAGTTAAAAAAATAAAACATAGTTTGCTTACACAATCATTTTCAATTTTTCTAATATAAATTAGCTTTTTCCTTAATAATACTGTCTTCTTAGAAACTTTTTCCCACCATGAGCATAATACTGTCAGTTTTAAATCTGCAAAGGCGTAGTACAAATAATCAAGTCACTCATTCTTTGTTAAGATGTTAGTAAACAAAGCTCGTTACAGTCTGGGCAGCATTTGAAGATACTAGAGATGATAGGTATATTCCTTTAACTAAAAATCCTTCCTCATGGGCAGCACCTATGGCTCAGGGATTAGGGTGCTGGCCCCATATAGTTCTCTGGAGTGGCGAAATCAAGTCCATGTGTGAGAAAAATCTAAAAGGTTTTCTTTAAGAAAAGATTAAATACTTGAAATGTGTTAATATGAATTTTGCATACTACTAAGAAAAGAATGATACTTTCACTATCAAAAGTCTTTTCTTCTAAGTTTACCAAAAATAAGATAAGATGATTCACTGCTTCTCTTCAAGATATTATTAAAGATATTAGCATTCTTTATATGTAAAGATATTAGCACAATTTTAGCTTTTAGCTGACTTCATTTTCAATAGGCCATGCAGTGATTGAAGTAAAATGAAAGGCCTTAATGCCAGTTATTATTTCTGCATCTTTATTGGTTTTATTCTAGATCTGCACATGCATTATGCAGTTTTTGAAAATGAAAATACAGTTTAGTACTTAAGAAGCCAACAAACTTAGAAACAAAGAATATTAAAACAGACAAATGCAAGACCTGTTTGGAATACCTGGTTTTAAATCCCCACGGACAAACATGTCAATCATATATCGACAGAATGCATACTGATCTGACAGAGTAGAAAGAGAAAGGGCAATGAAAAACATGTCATCAATGCTTTTCGTTTTGCTGTGGAGAAATGGTTTAACAAAGCAAACACACAAAATAGCTCATTTCTATTTTGGTTACAATATTTCCTGTGAAAGAATAATTTGTATTCATACGAAGACACAGAAAGAAAAAAATAGATATAATAAAGGTAATGCACCATTTATTTCATGCAGAAATAACCTTAAAAATTGAAATGGACTAGTTCAGTGTGATACTTTAGTGCTTGTTTTTAAAAATCAAAACGCTTTTCATCAAATTTAGTACATAAGTCATCATATTCAAGCATTTTTTTCCTTATTTGTCCTTTTGTAGACTTCCAGTAATGAAACAAAAGTTTTGCAAGAAGAAATTGTTCCAGTTTGGAATGTTTTACCAAATATTCCCCCCCACCCCCAGCCCTTCAGCTAATGGTCTAAGTGGAGGTGCAGAATGTTTTCTTAAAAGGGCCAGCAGGAGGGCTAACACTCTGCACCTGTTAGGCATCCTCTAAATCAGTGGTTCTCAACCTTCCTAATGCTGCAGACCTTTAATACAGTACCTGTGGGTCACAACCCACAGGTTGAGAACCACTGCTCTAAATGGAAATGCTCTTTAATTGGAAGAATAAATCAGGGAGAACAAACTAACAGGACCAAAGCATCCTTTTTGAATTAATTGAGTAATTGGCTGGGTGAAATGACTCATGCCTGTATTCCTAGCACTCTGGGAGGCTGAGGTGGGTGGATTGCCTGAGTTCACAAGTTCAAGACCAGTCTGAGCTACAGCGAGATCCTGTCTCTAAAAATAGCTGGGTCCTGTGGTGGGCACCTGTAGTCCCAGCTACTCGGGAGGCTGAGGCAAGAGAATCGTTTGAGCCCAAGAGTTTTAGGTTGCTGTGAGCTATGATGCCACAGCACTCTACTAGGGAAAACAAAGTGAGACTGTCTCAAAAAAAAATAATAATTGAGCAATCTTCATAAGATTATCTTATGAGTGATCTTGATTAGTCTATTGCCTATGAAAAACGTATAAATAAAAACAAAAAATATATAGTTTGTAAACATTTTTGGAAGATTTGGTTGACAATGACTTCAATAGCTAGGTTTTTTATTTTCTTTCTCCATTAAAGACATTAAACTGAACTTCAAATTCTCACACAACTTTAGATTTTGCTGAAGTCAACCCAAGTGAAATCTCTGTGGATGAATCATTCTATAAGCCTTACCATATCTTCTCTACATCTTGTATATTATGAAATGAATCTTGTTGAAAAGTGATTTACATTTTAATATTCTTAAACTGGCCATTATATTTTTATATTTTTTATTTTGTTTTGTTTTATTTGCAACAGACTCTCACTCTGTTGCCCTGGGTAGAGTGCCATCGCATCAGCTTAGCTCACAGCAACTTCAAACTCTTGGATTCAAATGATCCTCCTGGCTCAACCTCTAAAGTAGCTGGGACTACAGGAGCCCACTATAATGCCTAGCTAATTTTTTCTATTTTTAGTAGAGATAGGGTCTCACTCTTGTTGGGTCTGGTCTCTAACTCCTGAGCTCAAGGGATCCTCCCATCTCAGCCTCCCAGATTGCTAGGCTTATAGGTGTGAGCCACCATGCCTGGCCAAGTAGGTATTATATTAATTCACTAGATCCAGAGGCAGCTTTAGGATCAAGAGAGTTTACTGAATTTATGCAACATGACACATCCTTAATTGATCCAAATTATGTATGCCAAACATATAAAATAACAAAACTTTTTTCTATATAGATACACATTTAGACTTTGGTAAGTCTCACTTTTTTTAGAGTATTAACAGCATTTTTAGACTAATTCATTTTATTATGAATCTCTGCCAAGTCTTTAAAAAAATAAATATAGTTAGCAGTAGATGTAAAAATATAATTTTTTACCTTAATACCTAGATATGAGTAGGCCAAAACTCATAAAGTTTCAAAAACTTTCCTATAATTTGTTATTGTTGAAATTGGAGAGGCAAGAAATTGGACATTTTCCCACAGGAGAGGTGAGACAGAAAGGAGGCTAATTATCAGATCAGTCCATGTACTTTTATGTACTGGAAGTAACAGCTGAAACTTCTGATCCCACAACCTAGGAACCTTATGGTTTGGGGACAAGTTAAGATTTTCTCTTTCCTGGACACAAGACTGTTTTCCCAGGCAAAATTGTAGAAGGAGTAATTTAGCTCTTTAGACAAAGTAAGATGAAAAAATAAAATACGTTCCCCTTACATGGAAAATTTGAAATTGGATTAGTGTGTGTTTTCTGAAATTGGCAGGCTTTTCCTTTTATTTCAGTACCTTACGTGACTGTACTCTTTTGAGATTTGTCCTTCCTATAATTCAAGAGTAGTTTTCAAAGGTCAACTTAAACGTCAAAATGAGGAAGAATTTATCCAAATACAGATTTTTGGGGTTCATCATCCAGAAAACTAAAATTCCATAGCTCTGGACCCCAGGGATTTGCATTTTTAATAAGCTCCCCAGATGAATCTAATTAGACTCTGACTACAAAATCAGTGTTCTAATACTCCTTAGTTTTCTTTTTCCACAATGATTACCAGTGGCACTACAGCTTTCCAGGACATTAAGGAGAGTTTTTGTTTTTATGTATGTTGGAATTTTGGAATGTAAGCACTACTTGTCATATGAACTCTTCTCTGCCTCCTACCAAAATAAAATATTGTTCTCTGCCCCAAGTTGTGAAAGGATGGTTATATACATTACACATTGAATAGTATGTTGAATTCACTAAAATATTTATACTTCAGAGTTTCTTCTTTAACTGAATGCTGAAAGTGTAATGCATTTTTTTATTCTGTATGTTGAATTGTTACCACAGAATGGTTGTCCATCTATATCCCTGGATTCCATATCTCCAGATCAGACAAAAAAAATGTAGTTGTGACAAAGATGGTTACATCTGTATTGAATAGATGCAGATTTTTTTTCTATTCATTATTCTCTAAGGAATACAGTATAACAACTACTAAGTATCTGTATAGCATTTACACTGTGTTAGGTGTTATAAGTAATCTAGAGATGATTTAAAGTTTGTAGGAGGATGTGCATTGATTATTTGCAAATTCTACGTACAACTGCATTTTATAAGAGACTTTAGCATATCTAGACTTTGGTATTTGCAGAGTATCCTGTTATCCATCCCCCGCAGATACCAAAGGACAACTGTATTGTGCTTAAGTGTATTACGCTAATATTCTCTGAATCTAAAAATCATTCATTTAATTGATGAACCAATAGTTCAATGAGCTTCTAATTAGGAAAAGAAAATTCTTTATGACTCCAAAGAGTATTTTTTAATCTCAAAAGTATTACACTTGAGAAAATTTAACGCTTGAGAAGTTTCTGTTAAATGTAAATAAAGCTGCGATCATCCATGCTAATGTAACAACATATCATTAGAAGCATGAGAAGGATGGTTTTTAAGTATTTTAAAATAGAGATTTTCAAGTGAGGATTCCCATTCTCACCTGTCCTCATTATACTGACCTTAATAATGCAGAGGAATTCCACTGTGTCTTCCTCACTAGTCTAACAAAAAAGCAAAACCAAACCTGCCTAAGTTTAAGATTCACTTTATAGAAATGGTTTTTTAAACCCAACTTCAATTTCATTTTTAATTCTAAATGATACATGAATGAGCTTTTAATAGCAGGAAACTTTTCGTAGCAAAAATCAATATAGATTAGGAGATTATCTCCTGACTTTCATGGCTAAGAGTTAATTTATATAAAATAATTTTGTATTTGGTCACTACTTCCTGTAGGTGTTTTTAACCCAATGAACATCCTCCCAGGAGCAACCCCTGCCGTCTGCTCTCCCCTGCTGGACCCTCTGGGACAGTGATGGAGTCATCCAACTGCTGCCTCGTCAGCCTTCCCTTTGGAATGGCAGCCCAGAGAAAAGGCATTTTTTGTTTAAAAACAAAACGAACCAACAAGCAAAAAAATCTATAATGAGGAAGGGGCACATGTGGGCTGGTACTCTGTGGTAGATTCACATTAGCTATAACTTCTTTGCCTGCCACACATATGTAAATAGTGGTGGGAGAAGGAGAGAAAGAAAGAAAGAACGAAGTATGTAGCAGCTGGGAAATTTGTTTTTTTCTTTCTTGCAGGCTTGTCAGAGACCATCAGAAAACTGAGGAGCAAATGTCTTATTATGCCAATCCTTCTTACTCGAAGCAGATTTAGATTGGTCCCTAAAAAGTACGTTATGTGTTATGTAAGTGATGAGTGAGTGAGAGAAAATTTATGCTGGGAAGGACACACATATGCCTGTTATTTCTCAGGGCTTTCAGTGGGGAAATACAGGCATATTGTTTCTATATACAATACTGAGAGTAACCATATTGAATATATTTACACTATGCTATATAATTAATTACCCATAAGTGTGTGCTTCATGTAAAAATCTGCTTTCATGTGAATAAAGACTTATGAGCTCTATCTATTTTAAAAACTACTATTTAAAAAATCTATGTGAAAAGAATGCCCTAAACTTATTAGTTCTAGCTTAAGCAAAAAATAATAATAATAATAATAAATATATTCTCTTGCCCAAAGAGCTAACTCAACAATTTTATTAGGTTATCAAAACAGGACTCTCAAAATCAAAGCTACCTCACAAATAGTTTAAAAAAAAAAAAACTTCATTTATTTTGTTTAGTTAAAACCATAATGTAATTAGTTGTTTTATGAACAAACCCTTTAAAATATTTGCTTAGTAAAAACCACAACAACTTATTTACATATCTTACCAGCCATAATAGGTTAAATTTTGATTACTAATTTAATGATACATTTATATCATTGACATTCTTTTTTTTTTTTTTCTTTTTGAGACAGAGCCTCAAGCTGTCACCCTGGAGAGAGTGCTGTGGCATCACAGCTCACAACAACCTCCAACTTCTGGGCTCAAGCAAGTCTCTTGCCTCCGCCTCCCAAGTAGCTGGGACTACAGGCGCCCGCCACAACACCTGGCCATTTTTTGGTTGCAGCCGTCATTGTTGTTTGCTGGGTCTGGGCTGGATTCGAACCTGCCAGCTCAGGTGTACGTGGCTGGCGCCTTAGTCCGTTGAGCCACAGGCGCCGAGCCGTCATTGACATTCTTAATACGTAATAGGGAGATCAGCTTTAGCACATTCATTTATTTAGCTGATAAAATTACATTTGTTTTATTGTTTTTAATTCTAAATGGTATTTAAATGAGCTTTTAATAGAGGAATAGTTTGTATAGAAATAAAAATAGTATACTGAAAATGGATATGATAATATGATGTTATCCTTATTAAATATAATTATTGATAGAAATAAAATATAGTATGTGTGACCTGAAAAATAAATATTATTTGCAAGTGTTCTGCTGATTTGTCTTTATCTATGAAATATGGCCTCGAATACTCAAAGATACTTAAAATGATCAAAAAAGTGTTTATATGTCTCGTTACCCAATACATATTTTGACATTCCCATAGATGACTGATATAAATTTTTATATACTGTTATTTATGGGTAAAAATTATAATACAGTTGATATGTTTTCACTGGTTTTATGAGATCATTTTCTTTTTGAAAAGGCAATCTACAGTCAGTATTTTAGGGTCTAAATAAACTTAACAGTAAATCAAAAGAGGAATTTGCCTATTTTCTTTCACAAAATATGTCATTCAACATATTTCCTCTACCTACTACATTGTTTTTTCTACTCAAACTATGTCATAAATGGTATAACTTTGAGAGTAAGTATTTAATAGTTTACTTTTTTTGAGGCAATGCAATCATTTTGGAAACTGAGGAAAAGTCTTAGAACAGTACAATTTTAATTTCACCCATATTTTAAAATATTACATTGAGTGCATCTAAATTACCTAAATTAAAATGTTTGTGAATTATTGAAGGAAAAAATGACAAAACACTTTTTCTCCTTTCTCTTTCCTTTCCTTTTTAAAATATATATTTTTAAATATGTATCTCTTGCCAAACAAATAAAAGTTTACAAATATTCATGAGTCAAAGTTTACAAATATTAACTTAGGAAGAAAAAATACAAAGAATGAATAAAATATCAGTGGATTCCAACCTTCTTGTCTTATACCTTATAATGAAGAAAAATTATTTTCATTTTCACTGTCCAATTAGCTTACTCAGTAATAGTTTGAAGAGTTTTGAAATTAAAATCTAAATCTCAAATTTATTGCTTAATTTTATTCATCAGATAAAATTATTCAAAAGTGCTACCAGTGTAAAGAAAAAACTTATTTTGCACCCCCAAGAAACATCATTTATGGAAGAGTCCCTACAGAGTAGATCCCTACATTCTATATGGGAGTCTCAGGACTGTGTAGCAACCTGGAGTCAGGAATGGATTTAGGGAAGGAAAAATTTAACAAGGGCTAGCCATGTGGCGCATGAAGGCCCTTCGCTGACCTCTTACTACTTCACCTCCTTGTATTGACACAGCACCCTTCCATAAAGAATTTCAGGGTTGTATTACACCTCCATTGAAGTGCTATATTTCTTCAAAGTGGGGATGTAAATTTGACATCTATCTTGTTTTAAGAGCACCAAAATAAATCAGATTCAGAGCTTTCTAAAGTTACACATTTAACCAATGAAAATGGGCAACAAATCTTCAGAGTTCTTTTCTCTATTATTAAATTACATCAATTGTAAAATTTGCCGTGTATTCTAACTGCTGTGTTCTTGTAGAGGCACTGGGAATGTATGGATAGTTTTTATGATATTTATTTGCATGACTCAAACCCGCACTCCTAAACAAAATCTTTAAGAACTGCCCTCATTATTCCTGGATGTCTTTTACAAAGAGTGCGACATTTATATAAGCTTTATTCTACCTCAACAAAAATGTGATATCTCAAGAACTCAACTCCTACTACAGATGCTAACTCCAAGCCCCTTCTAAAAATATTTCAAAATCCATCTTTAGAAAAGTGAACACATTTTCATCTTTTTATACATAAATATAATCCCAATGTATTGTATTTCCCTTTGGGTATGTTTACTTATTGGAATCTTCTGCCCCCATTTCGAAGTCTGATTTCAGTCTTTTTCACTTTTAATTTCACTGTATCTGTCCCTTGCCCACCATTCTCTTAGAACCTCTGGCCACCTCCTGCTCTGAGTGGTTACCTTTTTGTTCATGCTTTGAAACGGCTGCTGTCTCTCTGGCCTCCTTCTCCTTGGGTTTCGATGGGGTTTTCTGTACCTCTTTTACTTTTGCAGCTGTTTGCTTAGCCTTCTCCTGTTTCCCACTTTTTACTTCCTTTTTAGTCTTTTCTTCAGTCTTTTCTTCAGACTTGGCTTTCTTCTCGTCTGTACAGAGTTAAGAAATATTATATTATTTTTGTTTTTTAGCAACATAACATTTCATCTGTAATTGTCACTAAGAAAAATGGGAAAAGAAAGAGGAATATAAAAGAACAATAGAAAAATAGTGTTTCTTATGTGAATGCCATAAATACTGGTGACTGTTATTTTACTTTGATAATTTATGATGAGTGATTTTTCATTACTAAAAATAGCTCATTTGCAAGTTGTGACTCATAATTTGTGCATGAAGATACTGTTTTTGAGGTACTCAGGAGCTTAACATGTCATAAAAGATATTTATAATATGCATGGGATAGATATACAGGCATGTTTGGTAAAAAACAAAACAAAACAATGTTTATACCAAGGAACCCAGTGAAGCAGTCTCCTTTTATAAGGACGTGATCATTTTGCTCCACAACTGAAAAATATCTGGGGTTATTCAAGAAACTGAAATAGCAACACTACATATATATATATATATATATATATATTTTTTTTTTTTTTTTTTTTTTTCTTTAAGATAACTCTTAGGAATACAAAGATAAAATTACCGGCATTGGTATTGACTAATAAAAATAATAAAATCTATTAAAGGATAACTGAAAGATACACAGTCTCTAATGATTTGGCTTTAAAGAGTACACAAATTAGTATATCTGCTTCTGCTTTCCTTAATTCAAAAGATAATTATAGTATGCTTCTGATATCCTTTTTTCTTTAGACAAAGTCTCACTCTGCTCCCTAGAATGGACTACAGTGATGCAATCATACTCTCTGGAGTCTCAAAATTCTGGACTCAGACAATCCTTCCACGTCAGCCTCCAAAGTACTAGGAATACATACAGGCACATACCACCATTTCTGGCTAATACACTATGTTTTATAGATTCAGGCTTCAGTATATATACCAGGCTGAATCATACTGTCCTCATGCAATCCACCCTCCACATTCTCCCAAAGAGGTGGTAGTACTGGCACTAGCCACCAGCCTGGGCCTCTTTGATGGTTTTTAAAGCCCTTCAATATATGATGGGAATTGGAAAGGGTTATCAATTATAGTATATAAGAATATAAATGAGTTAGAATACATATAATTTATATATACATATTTTGAATTTGATATTAAGACTAATTGAGGATAAGATTAATCAGTCTATGTATTATTTATTATTTTTTAAAAGCAATAATAATAGAGCACAGATTTGTAGAAAATTGCTCATTATATATGCTGTATATGGGATATTATTTATTATATGGGACCACACACTACACTGTGGGTAGCCTTTATTATTACTCATGGAAAGAGTTTGATGAAAATAATATCAATTTTCTTGATTTTGGTTTGCTAAGCAATGATTTGAGACTAAGCCAAGATAATATGAGGAAGGCCCCCTGAGACTAGAATGAAACTGACAATGCCAGCCGCTGGTTAGCTTGCAATACCAAAATTGTCTGGGTTAGCTACTCCATTCAATGGACCTGACCAACACCTACAAAGCTTCCTTTCTCAGGAACTTTACAGGGGATATATTGATAATTGTGTTAGGAGTTGGATTATTTTTATGACCAAAGAAATTTGGAAACACTAAGTTAAACTGTTGTTTGTTTGTTTTTTTTACCTTGAAATTTTTCAAAGCTAAAGGGTACTGGTGTAGGGGCACAGTCATCTGTGCCCTTGTGAGGTCAATCCGTCTCCCATTTTGTGAAGGCAAGTTTAAAGTCTTTTGTGAGTTAGAAAGGAAAAATCCTGGTGGGATTTTCCAGGCTACTCCCTTAAGACGATTAACTGCCTCCGAATGGTGGGTTAAAGGATTATTACTTAGCATAAGAATAACTTTGGTAAAGTAGTTATCAGTTAAGCCAGTTAAACCTTAGCCGATAAGGATAGTTTTACATTATAGGTGGTTATCAGTTAGTCCGATTTATCCATAGACCTGGAAGTACCAGGAGGTAAAAGTCATATGTTTGGTTTAAGTCATATGCTTATTGGTTTATTTGGTTTAAGTCATATGTTTATTGATTAAGTCACAAAATTAAGTCATTGCTTGTTGATTAAGTTATGTGCCTATATAAACCTTGTTGGAAGAAATAAATTTGCTGTAATGCCTGAGGGAGCTTCAGCTGCTGAAATGCCTGAGCGAGAGTCAGCCATTCTCTTTCAAATCAATCATTCCCTCTGAGGTGCTGCTTCTGCGTCATTGATCGGGGGGCTGGGTGGCAGCAACAGAAAGGCAGGAAGAATCCTTCCCTAGAGCCTGCGGTGGGTGTCACTCTGCTGACGTCTGGATTTCAGACTTCTGGCTTCCAGAACTGTGAGAGAATACATTTCTGTGGCTGGCTTTATTTATTTATTTCATTTTATAATTTTTATTTTATTTTTTACTTAATTCTTATTAAATCATAACCTATATATTTCTGGGGCACAATATGTAAGGGTATATTTCTGTGGCTTTAAATCACAAATTTTGTGGTAATTTGTTATTGTAGCCCTAAGAAGCTAATATACTATGTTTCTGAAGAGGAAAAGGAAAGCACAGAATGAAAAAACTCCTTACTTTACACAACAATTTGAAAGTATGCCTCTTCTATCCCCTGCCTTTCTTTTTCCTTCTCAAAGCAACGAGAAAAAAAAAAAAAAAATATATATATATATATATATATATATATATATATATATATATATTTATATATATATTTATTTTGGTAGAGACAGAGTCTCAGTTTATCACCCTTGGTAAAGTGTTGTGGTGTCACACAGCTCACAGCAACCTCCAACTCCTGGGCTTAGGCGATTCTCTTGCCACAGCCTCCTGAGTAGCTGGGACTACAGACGCCCGTCACAACGTGCGGCTATTTTTTGTTGCAGTTTGGTGGGGGCTGGGTTTGAACCTGCCACCCTTGGTATGTGGGGCCAATGCCCATTCATTGAGACACAGGTGCTGCCCAAGAAAGTATTTCTAAAACAACACTTAGAACATAGTCTAAGCACACCAATTAGTCAAAGTTTTGGATCTTTAACATTTTCAAGAAAATGTTAAGTTTTCAAAACAGTCACTTTTACTGAAAACAACAAAAGTTGCTGGGTAACCTCCCCTCAATTTTATAATTTACATCTTCAATGAAGAGTAAATAATTGATTTAAGAAAAAAAATTGAATTCAGTTGTTAATAAAGAAATGCACCACAGCTAAGCCCCTGCAAACAACTCCCAGGGCCAGTTTCCAAAGCGGCTTTAGACTGCGTGACTGTGGTGCGCCTCTTTGCTTTGATGCTGTCTAACCTTGGGGACAGCGGCACCAAGTACACCCTCCTCCCCAGACAC
The DNA here is from genome assembly GCA_963574655.1 of Perodicticus potto. Lineage (NCBI taxonomy): Eukaryota > Metazoa > Chordata > Mammalia > Primates > Lorisidae > Perodicticus > Perodicticus potto. The sequence goes on along the minus strand of CAUYRH010048037.1, from coordinate 18,837 downwards.
CCCTAGGCTCCTCTCCCTCCCAGCAAGCCATCAATAACTTTACTATAGTGCCTTATCTTTACTTCTCTGTACCCCGCAGGGGGTACTTCTTTTCGTGAGGACTTTATCTCTGTTTCAATGCCAATGTTCTGCTCCAACGCTATCTCAAAAAAGAGCACGATGCCTCAACTAGGATGCCCTCTCCCACTTCTCGTAAGCTCAGCTCCTCTTGTGCCTCTCTGCCCAGGCATCTCCATCCGTGGTCAGGAGGGATGTGCTAACCCAAGGTCTGGTCGAGCTACTGGACTTCTTATCAACACGGACGAGCTTTCACTGGTCACGTCTTCCCTGAACTCTCTCTCCCTCTGCCTCTGACTGCTCACTCCCCTCACAGGTCCTGTTTCCTTTCTTTTCACTCATTTCTTCAATAGATATGCAGGGAGCACCTCCTAGGTGCCAGACATTGAAAACCACAAAGAAAACATCCCTCTTCCATGGAGCTTACATCCTATGGAGGATACAACAAGAAAAAGTCAGCTGGGTAGTTTCAAGCGCTACAGGAAAAGAGCATGGAAATTACAAGGGGAAAGGGGGAGTGGGAAAAGCTAGTGGCTGGGGAAGACCTCAACCAGGAGGGGACATTTGAGAAAATGTTCCCATGGCTGTGACATGAGAAGAGACTGGCAGCGGTGCATGGCTTGAACACGGGGCCAGTTAGGAGGCTCAGCATATAAACACATGTATTGTTGCCAATACAAGTGATGCGGATAATTAAAGCCTTTTGGCTGGGTGAGCTCCCCAATACAACAGGTGGGGGAGGGACAGAGAAGAGACACAGGACTGTGTCTGGGGCATCCCGACACTGCTCATCCCTCCTGGACACACTCTCCTACAGGGACTCACCCTCTCCTGGTCTCCTGCTACTTCACAGGCCCCTTCTTTATCTCTTTTGCTGGTTTTCCCTCATTGTCTGACTTCTAAGTGATGGCAGTCCTGGGCACATCCTCATCCTCCTCTCCTCTCTGCCTCACTCACTCCCAAGATGTTCCTTCCAGTCTCATGATCTTGATCAGAAGAGGGTGTAGACTAGGGTGACGGTATAAATCGTCAAAATTGGGCGCTTATGAGACTTAAACAGGGTTCCGTAAGTGATTACACTGGAGAAAAAGGCACACATTGGACTGTTTTAGAAGAATGTATGGTTGTTGATTCTATAAACAAACACCTCTTGATTTTCACCAATCCAGAACTTCCCCCTGACTTCCAGACTCAGATAGCTGAGCTTCTGTGACATCTCCACCAATGTCAAAGAGACTTTTGAAAACTGAACATGACCAAAATTATGACATTCCTTCCAAAACTGTCAACTCAATTTAAAAAGTTTTAAATGATGTCTTAAATTATGAAATTTGTTTCTGCTTCTTCCCACGTTGTATCTATAAGCAGCATTTATTGTGCAGCTTGGAGCATTTAAAATCCAGCAGTGTCTTATCTCAAATGAACATGGATACATGACAGCCACTGTTAACCTACTAAAATAAGCATGACAAAATAATAATGGCAATAATGATAATAGCGATTCTTCAGATTGTTCTGGTTGCTAGACACAGTACCATAGACTGGGTGGCTTAAACAACAGAAATGCATTTCCCCCAGTTCTGGAGGCTGGAAAGTCCAAAGGTTCCAGCAGGGTTTGATTTCTGGTGAGGGCTCTTTTCTTGGCTTACTGACAGCTACCTTCTTCCTGTGTCTTCACATGGTGGAGAGACAGATCTGTTTCCCCCTTTGTAAGGATGTCAGTTCTATCAGACCAGGGCTTCATCCTTGTGACCTTATTTAACCTTAATCACCTCCTGAAATACCCTATCTCCAGTAGAGTATGAGGGCTTCAACATACAAATTTTGGGGGAACAAAATTCAGTCCAAAAGAACAGATTGAAGCACTTACAGCAGAGGTTCTTAACCTGTGGGTTGTGACCGACAGAAACTGTATTAAAAGGCCGTGACATTAGGAAGGTTGAGAACCACTGACTTACAGGTACACTTTTCTCTTACACACATCACTACAATCACAGAATGCTTTCTGTTTTGCCCCAGGGGTCTCTACCTTCCCCAGTTTTTCCCTGAATATTCATCGCCCTGAGGATTCTATTATCCAGCCCTGTCTCTTCTTCCCACAGACCCCTCCTCAGCTGTGTGTCTTCAACTCCCTGGATACAACCAGCAAACTGAGGGCAAGGGAAGTTGTTTCTGACTTGAAAGGTGTTAGTGCTAAACAGCAAAAAATCATAGGAAATGGTATTTCATGAAGCAAAAGCCAATAGCCATAGAAATCCATGAAGCAGTGGCCAATAGTAAAACCTTGAAGGATTGTACAGACTGAATTCAATACTTGTGGATTAAATCTGTTTTCCTCTACTGTGTCGTAGTTTGCTAAATCTGCCATAACAAAATACCACAGACTGGGTGGCTTAAATATTAGGTATTTGTTTTCTCACATTTTTGGAAGCCAAAAGTCCAAGATCAAGGTGTCCACAGGTTGGGTTTCTCGGAGGCTTCTGTCCTGGGCTTGTGGATGGCTGCCTTCTCTCTATGCCCTCATGTGGACTTTCTGCATGTCTCTTTTGTGTCCAAATTTCCGCTTCTTATAAGGATGTAAGTCAGATTAAATGAAGGCCAATCCTAACAGTGTCAATTTAATTCATTCACTTCTTTACAGGCCCTATCTCCAACTATGGACATATTCTGAAGTACTTGGAACTAGAGTTTCTACATATAAATTTTGGCACACAATTCACCTTATAACACAGCATTTAACAAACTACCCCCAAACCTACTAGCTTAAAACAACATTTAGATTGCTCACAAATCTAATTTGGGCAGGGGTCAGCATGGATGGCTTATCTCTGCTCCAGGCAGTGCAATGCGGGGGGTTCAACTCGGGTTGGAGAACCTTTTCTCAAGGTGGTTCATTACCATGGCTAGCAAGTTAGTGTTGGTTGGTCATCAACCAGGCACTCAGCAGTGAGGCCACGGGCTGGGAATCTTAGTCCCTAAGAGGGTGAGCAGTCAATATTGTTGGGTGTCCAATAAAAGAAAATTCATGCTTCTTGCCTGATGTTTCTAATCTTTCTATCCCAGCACCAATTAGAATGACTGGTATGAAATACATTCTAAATAATTACCTGTTTTTTTTGTTTTTTTTGAGACAGAGCCTCAAGCTGTCGCCCTGGGTAGAATGCTGTAGCATCACAGCTCACAGCAACCTCCAATTCCTGGGCTCAAGCGAGTCTCCTGCCTCTACCTCCCAAGTAGCTGGGACGACAGGTGCCCGCCATAACGCCTGGCCATTTTTGGGTTGCAGCCATTATTGTTGTTTGGCAGGCCCGGGCTGGATTTGAACCCGCCAGCTCAGGTGTACGTGGCTGGCGCCTTAGCCGTTGAGCCACAGGCGCCGAGCCAATAATTACCCATTTTTAAGTGACCAAAGAAAGTATACTTAATAGGGAAACTCAAGAGGCTTGGGAATCGACACATTCTCTCTTGTATAATGAAGCATCTGATTTTACGCATGACATGGGGAGAAAATCATGTGTTTTTTTGTTTTTGTTTTTGAAAATCACTCCAAAGTGGTTCTGATAAGCTCCAAACACCCACAAAAATGAATGCTATGGCCTTGGTTGGGACCCCGTTCTGATGTGCTATCAAGGAATGATTGTTTTGTCTTTCTGTAGCTGCTAAACAAACAAATTTCCTTACATCACTCAGTCCAGTAAGATTTACATATCTTTTTTGAATCAGTTAATTGTGATAAAAATTGGGCTTTCATATGTAAATTTAAGTCTTGCATTTAATATTTACAGAACAATGAACCATGAATAAATGTGATACTTATAAATTATTACTTTTATCTTTAATTGTTCGTGTAGGTTTAGCAATTTTAACTGAAAGCAAGTAATGCCCTTGCTATTGTGCCATCTGTAGAATGATGCATCTTTGCTGGGGAATTTTCATTCAAAGCTCAGGAAATGCATATTAAAACTTGTTCTAATCTAGCACTTCTTCTTCCTCAGATATTTTTAAGATGGAAGACTGACAAATTAAGACTCCAAAGCCAAACTGACAAGGTCGGCCTGATCTAATCCTCAGCTACTAGTCTTAAAACCTTCCCCTGAAATGCTTGGATACCTTTACAATTGTTGTTTACTCTCTTTTACCACTGCCCATCTATTTTTTGCCATATTTACTTCAGTAGTTCTGAGTAATTATTAACCAGACTGCCTAATCTATTAGTTAACTCTCAGAAAAACCTCGTGATATAAATAGGATAGAATAATAATATTTTTTTCCTCTTCTCTCCAGAAAGTAGACACTTGGCCACTCTGTAATGACCTGGTGTGACTGCAGTAGAAGGGAATGAGGAATGATAGGTCTGGGCGGAGGGAGCCTGGGCCCCACCTCTTGCCCAGGTCTTCTCCCACTCATTCCTCCCAACCAGAATCATCCTGAACTCCTATAAGCCCTGACAGCCTTTCCTGCCACCCATAGGAGTGAAGAATAGTTGAGAATCTAAAGTCCATGGTGTATTTCCAGAAGATATGGGGGGGGGCACTTATATATGTTAAACCCAATATGATTTTAAAAAATCATTAATTTATGTAAGTGTTAGTAAGATAGCATAGGTAGATTCAGGTAAATAATTATGCCACAGGATCAAAGGGGAAGTAATATTATAAATCTGAGGGGCAAAGCCGTCAGTGCAAATAGCCACTTAAGGTATGAGCAAGAGAGGAGAGAACAGAAAAGTTAATCAACTGGCTTGAACAAGCAGCCCTTGAGTGAACAGACCTAAAGAGAAGAAAAGGGCCATTAATTTCCCAGCATTGCACAGGTAGAAAATGACCTGTCCCTCATTACATCACAATTGTAATAAGTTAACATTGTGGTTTTGACCCCGCTTGTGGGAAAAACACTGAAATTATCAGTAAGAACAGAATTGCATAGCCTCCTTTGACTTTAAAAAATAGAAACAGTGACCACTTGGGGATCTGGGGAGTTGTTCTTTTTGAGACTATCCACTCTTTTTGGGGGGAGTATACTTTCCCTTTTGCACAAGTCTCTTCGAAGCCTGTCTGCTGTCGCTCAATAGAATTGCCACCAAAGACCAATTTTGTGCCAGTCCTGAAATTCCTTTCAGCAACGTTAGCAAGAAAGTTTATGCTGGTGATAAGTGGTTGGAAAAATAGTGCTTTCTCACAAAAAAAAAAAAAAAAAAAAGAGAGATCCCTACCTCACACTACACACACCAATAAGTTGAAAGTACATTTGACAATAAAACTGAAGGGTTAAATCTTAAATATTTAAATATAACAAGAAAGAAAAATTACACTATGAACTTAGCATAAGTAAGAATATCTTAGACACATAAAAAACAAAATTTGAATACATTAAAATTTGAAGGTAAAAAGGAAAAACATTAAGCAGAGACATGCTATAGATAGGGAGATACATTAGATTTTAGGTAACCATCAGAACGTCTAAATATCTCCTGTGTATACCAATGACAACTTTCACTTACATAACCAACCCCATTTACGCACTTTACATGTATTAAGTTATTAAAAACTTAGGACATCTCAATAGGTAGGTACTTGTGTTATTCTCATTTTAAGAATTAAAAAAAGACTATAGATAGTAAAGATTAAATTTGTGTAGATGTGAGACCTGAAGTCAGGTGGCTTCCAGCACCCTCTTTCAAACCCAATAGTAAAATGGGGAAAAGAAGGAACAGGCAATTCGCAGGCAACAATTCTGAACACATGCTCAAGTTCAGCGGTAACTGGGAAAATGCAGATTGAAACAATCACTTCATCCAATTGGCAGAAATGCAAATGGCAGACAAGAGTTGGCACATAAAGGGCATAGAGTGATGCAGGAACTGCCATAGACTGAGAGTGGCAGCATGAACGGGCATAACATTTAGATGACAAATGGAAGGTGACTCTTTTATTTTCAGATGTGTATTCCTCTGATCCAGCAATTTTAATGCAACATAGAAACTCTTCCATATTTGCCGAAGGACACGTGGACAAAGACAGTCATTACTTGCGAATGTCCACCAATAAGAACAAGGAAATTAACTAAATATTTATCAACCAAACAGCAGATAAATGCACTGTGACCTATCCATCAGTGGAATACTACAAACAGGAAAAAGAAATGAAAAATGCATATCATACCCACATGGATAAATCTCAACAACGTTGAGTCAATAAAAAAATTAAGTTTCAGGTGGATGATGCTGTGATAAATAAATTTATGTGTCACCTTAAGTAGGCCACAGTAGTATCCAGATACACGATTTGGTTAAACATTACTCTAGATGTTTCTGTGAAGGTATTTTTGAGATAAAATTAACATTTAAATTAGTAGACTTTAAGGGAGGCAGACTGTCTACAGAATATGGATGGGCCTCATTCAATCAGTTGACAGTCTTACAGAAAAAGACTGCCCTCCTTAGAAGAAGAAGGAATTCTGTCTGTAGACTGCCTTCAGACTTGAACTTCTCCTGGGGTCTCTAGCCTGCTGATCTGCAGAATTTGGACTTGCCAAGCCTTCACAATTGTATGGGCCAGTTCATTAAACAAAATCCCTCTCTTTTATGTATGTATTCTGTTGGTTCTGTTTCCTTGGAAAACACTGATGAATACAGATAGAAATGATGTAAATGTTTAAAACAAAGAGGCTTATGGGCAAACACAAGTGTGAAATGCATCCTTAGAGCTGTACAACTTGGTGATCTGCTTAATTCTCAACATGCATAAATACTAGGCCTTCACAGGACTTCACAGCATTGTAAAGGGATGGCCTGAAAAGCTGTATTAACATGCAAGTGCTGACAACTCTGAGTTATGTTTAAAGCGAATTTAATTTTTTTAGGAAGGAGAATATGCTTCATTTTCTGGCATAAGGAGACAATAAGTTGAATTTCCTCAATTATAATTTGAATCACTGGACCAGTTCTGAAAATGACATGGAAGTGTTACATCAAAATAAAAACTCCACATCAGTCAGTTGATACAATAAATGCAAATTACCCCATTTTCCTGACATGTAGTTTTTTATTTTTCTTTTCTAACAACAAATAATTTATATCCTGAAGTGTATTATAATTTACAATGTGCTTTTTCATTATGAATTAGGGAAAAATGTGCTGTACTGGTTTCTGGACCATGTCAGACATCATTCAGGTATGACACATAAATAATTCAACGCATTTTAAGTTATTATGCTCCTGTAGGCAGCTCCATTGCTGCAGGTTATTCCTCTTTTTGCATAAAATATTATACCGGAATTTGAAGGTGATGTGCCTGGGTGCTGCCTGCTGTATATTTAAAGTCCTGTGAGATTAGGATTCCGAAAGGAACGCAAACATTAAGTGACACTGATATATTGAAAATCATCTACATTCTTGTTCTTTTTGTGCAGAAAGAGCTCCTAAAATGTTTTCTAGTGTACCTTCAATTAATTTCTTTAATATGACTTGGGAAAAACAATTGCTAATTAATTTTAACACCATGTCAATTATGCTAATAAAATTCTAATTAAAATCCTTGTGATATAAATCAGTCTTTGTGCATGTGTTTGTGTGTGTACACAAAAGTAGAAGGATGATTTAGTACATAGGCTGTATCGAACATTAGCTAGCTTCACCAGGAGCCTATAGCATGGGTGTGGTTGTATATACACCTCTCAACATATTTATCTCTGTCTTTCATAGCTTGAACAAGTTGAAGGGGTTAGCACAATGTTTAAAGTACCTAAAAGGTAGGCCAGTGGATATTTATTATGCAAATGCAGAAGAGGGCTGAGTGTTAAGAAGTAGCTTTCTAAAAGGAACAGTGGAATAGCGGTTAGGGCAATTTGTACCTTAGTTATCTAATTTTACATTAATTATATGAGTTGTACAATGAAAAAAAAAACCAAAAAAAAAAAAAAAAAACCCAAACAAACAAACGAATAAAAAAAAAAAAAAACCAACAAAGCAGATTCTGTGGTGCACGATACAAGTCTCCTTAGGGTGCGCCCGGCATGTTGTAATTCCAATTGTTGCCAAATGTGGAAACTCCAGCACCGCACATAAGTTCATTTCAGTCCCTACTATTTACCAGGCTCTGAGCCAGTTTCTGGGCGCAGTGCTAGAAAAGGCACAACCTGCCTCAATTACTTGGCAGGGGAGAAGCAGCCAATTGGAAAATACAACACAGAGTGTGTTGTGCTGGGAGGAGGCACCTCATCCAGATGGAGAATCAAGGATGACTTCCTGCAGGGGGTGGCGTTTGCCAACGGGTGGCTGGCAAATGAGGGGTAGGAAGTCATTTCAGATGTGGGAGCAGAATACTGAAAGTTTCCTAAATGAAGGAGAGAGAGTTTATTCAGGAAACATCCACGGTCTGTGACTGGAGCTTAGATTTGGGGAATGGTGGGGTGCTAACAAAAGAGGCAGCCGGAAAGAGGAGCAGGAACAAGACGGAGGCTGGACCTGAAGTTCATCACAAAGAGTGAGGATTAGATGTTGAAATGTTGATTTTATTTCCAATACATTTTCTTGGTAGCCACTGCCCTTGGTTTCAGGCTCCTAAGTTCCTACCGTCACCAAGTTGGGAGCAGAAAGGATGGAACCAGTGGAAAGAGGGTCTGGCCCCTCCAAGAGCAAACCCTGATTTCAATGATCCAGCATCAAAGTGGATAATGGCAAAAGGACTTATTTTTATGTCTACAGCAGAACTTAGAAGTCAGCTAGTTGTGATTCCCAGGAGACACGGACAATGAAAATAAGGTCTAGGGAAATCCGCTGCCTGTCCCATTACGTGTGTGCAATCAGAGAAGCCAGCTATGTCTAAAATAGTGTGCTCTGGAAAATGACCCATGACACATATTTCCTTATAAATCTGAAAAGTGTGTAATTAGAATCTTGCACATCTAAATTCCACCAGAGAAAGAAGAATTAACTTTGAAACCTAAACAAAAGCAGAGGCAGCGTCTACGGCACTAAATCTGATTATTTCACAACCAAAGAGGCCTGGTCCACGTGTAGTTTGGGAAAGCTGGACATAGCCTCTTCCTCCCGAGCAAGCAGCGCTCCTGCCCATTTCCCCCCTCCTCCTCAGCGAGTGTCATTCCCATGCGACGTCTGCTCCTAGATTCCCAGAGCCACCAGCTATGAAAAGCCAGGCATGTAAACGAAACTTTCCACTCAGCATTCCTCAAAGGAAAATAATTCAAATGAGATAGAAAGAATGGTTTTACTATGTAAGAATCAAATAATCTTCACATGTGAGTACAGGGTTCTGTATCACAAAACGTGGATACTGAAGGAAATGTCAAGTAAATTAGGCTAACCACAGAGGAAGAAGATAAAAGTTTGCTTTGTTGTTTGTGGAGGGCTTTTTGTTGTTTTCTTTCGTTCTTTTTTTTTTGCTGAGACAGGGTCTCCCTCCGTCACTCAGGTTAGAGTGCGGTGGCTTCATCATAGCTCTCTGCAGCCTTGAACTCCTGGGCTCAAGCTATCCTCCTGCCTCAGCTTCCCACATAGCTGCGATTGCAGGTGTGAGCCACCATAGACTGTTGATTTTAATTTTTTTTGACAGAGTCAGGGTCTTTCTGTATTGCCCAGGCTGGTCTTGACCACCTAACCTCAAGCGATCCTTCCACTTAGCCTCCTAAAGATAAAAGTTTTTAAACTAAAATCTGGGTGGGAGCAGTATGGGACAGTGGAAGCAGAAGGCTGTTCTAAGAATTGGATTCCTGGATTCTACTCTCCATTTTGTTATTTCACTCAACTTGAGACTGTGTGACAGGCATTATGAGCGCCAAAGGGGGACAGACCAAAACCTTTTGGGTGGCTGCTGGTCCACCTCTAATTTCAGCTGCTGTTGCAGGGAATGTTTCCCCGTGAGCTCAGAGGGACACGGAGCAGCTGCCTGGGAGCTTTCTGCCCAGGCCCTTCCCCAAAGTTGTGGGGGCCCATCAGGCTGCACGTAGGCACAGTCGAGAAAGGCAGGCAAGTCAGTGTCCCTAGGAAACCCTCAGTCCCTGGGAGCTGGGAGATCAACAGCCTGTTTCCCTGGACCACACCAGGAGGACTAACTCATTTCCTAGAAAAACTAGCAGGATCAACCCCTCAGCCATTGCCTGTGGGGTGCCCCCCAGGCATACACGTAGGTTATTCCTCCCCTTTTTCTGTCTCACTCTCCCTACTTTCTGGGATCAACTCCTAAATAAACAACCAAGTCCTTGCCTTAGGTTCTACTTTTAAAGATCCCCAATTGGGGTGGAACTAGTGACAGATCACTAAAACTAGTTGGCAAGATTATGTGGTGACAGCAGGATTGTGGGGGAGCACAGCTCCAGGATGGGAAGCTGCAGGAGAGGAGGCAGGCCGGGAAGCAGTAAGCCCAGGGTCCACTGCGGGGCCCCAAGCAGTATCTGGGACTCCCAGGGAGCCTGGTGTTCCCAAGGCCACCGAGTAGCCAGTGGCGCAGACTTCAGCAGGAACTCTGGGTCACAGTGCCCAGAAAACCACCTCCCACCTACTTTTTGCTTGCAATCTATACAGCAAGAAGTACATTTACTTCACAGCCAGAATACATGTATATTTACTAAATATTTTTTGGATATATAAATGTAACAAAAGGGCATAAACATTATTTTTACATGTGATTTAATTTAACATTTTCCATTCTGCCATGTTCTCTTTCTCTCTCTTTTCCTCCCTCCCCGAATGTTTGTTGTGTTTTACAAAATAGACTTTACAACCCTTACTAGCGGGTCGTAGCTCACAGTTTAGAAATCACTAGTCTAAACTAAGCTTCCTAAGAATTTGTGAAACTATTTATCTCCTCTCTGCTCCAGGATGCTATAGGATAAAATCATGAAATTCAGGAAGAGAAGATGGGGATGACAATGGAAATACCTTCTGCCTTTCAAAACGTTTTAGCATTCTGTGCCAAATTCATAACAAAATATCAGGTCATATACTCCAAATGCTATAAACTTTAACAGGTAACGAATGATGTAACTAATAAGAATATACCGTGTTCATTAAGATATTGTAGTTTTTTAAATAAACACGAAAAGTCATAAAACAGGTGTAAAGATAGAGCTTTAATATCATCCATCCCTTTATCTCTTATTCACTCTGGGCTTTTAAAAATGTTCTTCCTTGTCATCAGTTCTGCTTCTTACTGCACATTCTTCTTGTTCCAGGGCCTGCCAAGTAACCAAACTGTGACTTTGCCCCATGGCTCCCAGCATAGAACCCCGTTCTGCCCCTCAGCCAGCTGCTCACGCCCTGCCAGCCTCACAACCCACGTGGGCCCGTCAGTGAAAACATTCTCTGCTTTCTGAGTAGGTGCATATGGTGTCTCCTCTCATCAAACAGGATTCGTCCAAAAGAACAACTGAGCCCTGGCGAAGTTATTCTTAGTCTACTCACAGAAAAACAACTCCCCACCCTCAAAATGGTGCTGTGCAGCCTGAGAGCAGAAGGTATCTCCTGCAGATCGGACTGCTGAGGCCTGTTCTAGATCCTTTCAGACTCAAGTGACAACCACCCGAGATGGAAACCATCAAACAAAGCAGCGGTTACCACAGGAAGCTCAGAAAGAGCCTCAGAGAGTCCCTTTCCCTGGTTCCCATCCCAACTGCTCTCTGAAGTTACCCCTTATCTCAGACGCTCCTGGATCTGGCCCTTCACAATTCACCACCATGGATAATGCAGAGCCACCTGTTTGAGCCCAAGTCCAAAATCTCCATGGAAGAGCTCTCATGAGCCCCACTGGGGCAAGGTGATGAATTCCATTTATTGTGGGCAACTAGGGTCTGTCACCTGTGGATAAGCCACCAGGAGCATGAAACGGCAGAAAAATGTCTCCTTTTGCAGGTACATGGTATGGAGAAACACATTTTCCAGAAGAAAAGGAGGTCCATTCTGGACACATAAACTAAGGCCCCTAAAGAATAATTCAAGGTTCTCACTGGACACACAGCATAGGCTAAACCTAACACGCACGTGATCATGTCTTTTTTCTCAGCACTTTGGATTTGTTACAACATGGTCAATGATAGCATATTTCACATTTCTACTTCTACTGTGACTTTTTCTCTTTAATTTTTATTTTTATGTTGAGAATTATATTTTATCCATATATGAATGAACTCATAATGCCCAGCATTTTGCAGTATCTGCTGAAAAGATGACCTTGAATATAACTATAATTGACCTTCTGAGAAAGCTTTTTTAAAACTTCTAAGAGAATTATATTAAAGGATACATGTCATTGAGAATATCTGTTTTATCCATTATCAGCTATTTTACAAGATCTCCAAAGACAACTTGGTGCTTTGGTCTAAGTCTCATGCTGAGATTCCACTTTCATATTAAAAGAGATAAATCAAAATCTATGTCTTTTTAAAAGACCCTAATGGTTTTAACATAAAGTAATGGATAGGATGGCATTACTAATAAACTATTCAAGAGAAAAAGAAACTATTAGAATAAAAAGAGGAGAAAACTCACAATACATAATTGTCTCTTTGAAGAGAAAGATTACAGCCCACACTACCCCGCTCCTGTTTTTTTGATTACCGACCTGGAGCTCCACCTATTGTTTTTAAGATTAACCACCATGAGGCTTGGCGCCTGTGGCTCAACGGGCTAAGGCGCCAGCCACGTACACCTGAGCTGGTGGGTTCGAATCCAGCCCGGGCCTGCCAAACAATGATGGCCTCAACCAAAAAAAAAAATGGCCAGGTGTTGTGGCGGGTGCCTGTAGTCCCAGCTACTTGGGTGGCTGAGGCAAGAGACTCGCTTGAGCCCAGGAATTGGAGGTTGCACTCTATCCAGGGTGACAGCTTGAGGCTCTGTCTCAAAAAAAAAAAAAAAAGATTAACCACCATGAGACTCAAATTGTTTTATCTGAGAGTCTGTTTTTTAGAGCACTTAAAAAGAACTTAAAAGACAGAAGGAGCATAATTCTCCCCACTCCCCACCCACTATACCACATTCCAGGGAAACTGATAAGCCAGCCTAAGAGGGACTGGGTCGGGGGGAGTAGAAAGAAAGAAAAAACACAGGCATTTCACAGCAGAATTTTTCCCCTTTACCCTTAATAAAAATCCTGAATTGCTTACTCTCTCAGCCAGCACTACTTCTTTTTTTTCTTGTGTGCCAAGCCCTTTCCCCAATTTCTCTCTAAAGTAAACTTTTTACTTCTCTCTACCCTTCATGTTGAAAAGTCTTTCTCAGCCTGCTCTGAGTCCCCACCCTAACGATCACCTCAATTGTTTCCTCACTTTCATATAGTAAAGCAGGGCACCCAGGGCATGGAAGAAGGGATGTGTGATGGCAGTTGATTTTGTGAAGTCTAATAAACTGTTGCTCTTAGCAGAGTCCTAGGGAGTTCCATGTCACCTACATTAGGGTCTTGACAGATGAAGGCTGGCTACTGGGGAGAGAGAGGAGGTGGGCACATGGAGAGGAGGGGAGGTCAGAGATCAAGAAATGGCTTGTTTCCTGGCTGGGGCCAAGTGCTGTCTCCTGACTCGCCTGTCTCCACCCTGCAGACTTTTCCACCTGGTTGGTGCTGCCATTGAAGACAAGCGGTCTAACACTTGGAGCCATTGCTTACCACAAATCCATTCTCCTTCCGAATTTCACTTTCCTTATTTTTTTAAACAGAATCAAATTTTCTGATCATTCTAGGCTGAACATTTAAATTAATCCTACACTTGCCTTTTCACTCCTTATGTTCATCTCCAAATGCTATCATGTGTTCCTCCACAATAGGTCTCCTGTTCAATTTTCTCTCTCTCTTGTCCAGTTTTCTCTCTCTCCAGTAGGTGAAGTTAATCATCTTCCTAGTTCCCTGTGTCAGAACCAGCCACCATTATGCTCAGACGAGTCTCCCTCACATACAGCCTGCACAGGCCATTACCCTGCTCTAAGATCTCGATGGGTTCCTGTTGCTCCTGGGCTAGTTCAGAAAACTAAACTTAAAGAAAAAAATCCTCTGGTCTCCTCTATCTGTCCTGCATATGTCTCCAAAATTTCCTCTAAACTCTTGTCAAACTAATCTTATCATTTTTTCTCCAAACATATCTCTAGTTATATGACATGTCCAAAATCTCCCTAGTATCTGATAACATGCAACAAAAATTACTTGTAGCTGGTACAAAATAGGCAATTGATAAATGTCTGTTGCATGTATGAAAACATGTACACAACTTCTCTTTCTCATCTTTATCTGCATTGTCATACAAAAACCATGAAATGCAATACAAAAATGTTTCAATTTATTGAGGATTTAACAAGTGATGGGTTAGACTGTTATCTTCATGCTGACAAAATTTGTATATTAAAATTCTAACCTTCAATACCTTGAATATGGTCCTATTTGGACATAGGGTCATTGCAGATGTCTTTAGGGAAGATGAGGTCTTACAGCAGGAGGGTGAGTCCTTAATCCAATATTACTGGCTACAGTCCTTATACAGGAGAGAGATGGGACACAGACGCACACACAAATGTACAGTGGGAGAACACTCTGTGAAAATCAGCGTTATACTGCCACAGCCAAGGAACAGGCCCACACAGATCCTTCTGTGGTGCCCTCAGAGGGAGGCTGGCTCTGTCAACACCTAGATCTTAGACATCTAGCCTCCAGAATAATGAGGCAATCAATTTCCATTGCTTAAGCCATTCGGTTTATGGTGCTTTGCTTTAGCAGCCCTAGGAAACTTATGTGCTAAGTACCAGCATGTGCTAAATCTCTTTTCAGACTTAGAAACATCTAACACTCACAGCGGCCATGTAGCCATCTATAGTTAGAGGGTCATGTAATTATTACACCATTTTACAGCCATGGAAAGAAATTCTGAGAAAATTAAGTACCTAGCCCAAGGTCACCCAGGTAATACACAGCACAGCAAACCAAAACATCTGTGATTCTAAAGCCCAAGTTCATAACCACTATACTCCAAAGGCCTCTCCTTGATACAGAGAAGTGATATAGAGAGTCCGCACACAATTCCAGTGCACCACACCACAGAATTTCCACTTAAGATATTCTAAAAGCTGCTCCTTGGAAACAAAAACTTGAATATAATTCATTTTATTTTAGATGAGACCATGTTTATAAAAAGATCCCAAAGGGGACCTCATCTTGATCTAATTTATCAGAAGTGTTATGTAAAGTCAAATAACTCACAAATAATGCTAAAATGCATGGATACATGTTTTCTACATATTTAAAATACATATTTATTTTACAATGTAAACAGAGCTACTATTGTTCAATTAAAATTGTACCATCACACAGAGCACAAATAACGAAAATTCGATTCTGTAAACATTTCAATATTTGTATTTGTTCTTAATATGTAGTAAACAACTGAATGAAAAAAAGTAAAGAAAATTCAGCAACCCAGACATTTCTTCAGCTATTTCATAGAGTGGAATTATATAAGCTAGTGATAACAGAATACAATCACCTTTTCTTTAATCAGTAATTATAGTCAAACATGACTCAAGGACATGTTTTGTTTTTTTTTTTTCCTTAAAGTAGTATTTTCTAGGGTCGAGTGGGGAGTTGCTCCATTAAATTATTTCCTCGTACCAGAAGCAATAACTGAACCGGCACAGATCAGGGCTGGTCTAGTGCAGCAGCTCTTAAAGTTTGGTCCAGGTGCTCCTGGACTCCTTTGAAGAGTTCTCAAGGTGAGGACTATTTGCATAATGACATAAGACATTCTTTGCCCTTTCAACTTTCTTGCCATTTGTACCAATGTTGCAGAAGCAGTGGTGGATAAAACTGCGGGGCTGAGGCATGAATCAAGCCAGTGACCTCAAACTGAATTGTAGCCATTATACTCTTCACTGTCATATCTCAAAGGGGGAGCCAGCTCTAATTAAGAACATCCTTGATGCAGCAGTAAAAATGACTAATTTTATGAAATCTTGACCCTTGAATGCATGTCTTTTTAATTTGCTGGGTGATGAAGTGGGGTACCCATAAAACACTTCTGCTTTATGATGGTTCTCCCCTGGAAAAGCACTTGTGTATTGGGTTGTGAAATGAACTAGCTGATTCTGCATGAGACATGGTTATTTACTCTGGAGTATCTGGAAGTCATTTTCCTAAAAAGGAACCAAGTGAGGTTCTTACTTCATGGGAAACAACTGACAGCTTCTGCTGTCACTGACCAAGTTTAAACCGTCATGCAAACGTAGGACGTTGGAAAACTTGGATCTGCCACTTCGAGCCTGAACATTTCCAATGTGATCATTGATAACCTTAGCAAATGTGACTTAAAAAATATATGGTAGAATAAAGTATGTCCCCATTCAGAAGATATGCAAGAAACTCACTGCCGCATGTGCTGACAGTACAAATAGTTTCAAAAGCTTTCTTTATGATCTTCAAGGTCTTTTCAGACAGAACCATAGATTTTAAGTAACGGAACAAAAAGTTCATTGCTATAATTTTAAATTCCATATTTTGCCTAACCGTTAGGAAACCATAACTTGTAGAGTTTTGGTGTAATATCAAAGGATATCCATGATAATCCAGAAAGCTTTGAAAATATTCTTCCCTTTTCCAACTCTGCATCTGTGTGAAGCCAGATTTTCCTCGTATACTTCAAATAAAGCATACTGCAACAAATTGGGTACAGAGGCAGAAAGGACAATGAGGCTTGTCTTCTATCAAGTCAGGCATTAAAGATATTTGTGGAATTATAACATAACACCACTCTTCCAAATTAGAAAAATATAGTCACTTAAAATATTTGTAACAATAGTTTATTATCATAACTTAAAAATTAATACTTCATTGGTCTATTAAATTATGTAAGCATTTTTTAAATTTTAATATCCAAGACAGCACATATTAGTAATAGCACATAGACGAAAGCTCTTTGAGGGCTTCTGTCATTTTTAAGAGTGTACAAGGAGGCCAGGAGACCAAAAAGTTTAAGAACCTCCATCTTAAAGGGTTTGAGTGGGAGGACAGGGGATAATCAAGCTGTGGGCCAAAGTATGTATGAGTTTGAATTTTATCCTAGGAGGCAGAAATTTATTCCACCCACTACTGTCTAACAGATTTCCAAGAGGTCACATCTTTAGTTTTCACCTTAAAATTTACAGTGATAATGAGACAATGAAAACGCCATCATCTTAATGTTATTATAAAATACCAATTAGCACCTTCACCACGGGGTTGATTTGTTATATTTACAACAGTGATGAGCAGAGACTTACAATGTCTTGTCAATGTCCTGTTTCTTTACTTTTTCTAAATGACATTTCAATGTCAGAAAGCTTTACACAAGGAAACACGATGCTATAACTGCATCCAGACGCCAAAATCTTATGCCCTACCAACACAATTTGTAAGTGATGACAAAATCCTCAAGAAATGAATGGCTGTCTTTTGCTCATAAGTGAATACCAAAGTTTGGAAATCAATGTGCTGATCTGGATAGTAAAATTCCTTTTCTCTTAAACTCTTTATATATTGCTTTTAAAATATCTAAATAGTTTGGTTGTTTCTCATTTAGTTATGCCTCTTGTTGAGCTAGTTCTATTAATTTCATGATTTTGGTGTCTGTGGGGGAATTAATTAATTATTTAATATTTTCTGGGCTGTTTTTACTTTAATTCATAGCCAAGGTAGGAATGGCTAAATAAAAACAGCTGAAGAGATGATGACCCACTGTGTGACCTTATTTTTTTTTCAAACATAAAGATCTTTTATTTATTTAAATTGTCTTCAATTCGTTTTTTGTCTCTATTTTTTAATTTTTTTATTAAATCATAAACACATAGATCATGTATACATTAATGGGTTACAATGTGCTGATTTTTTTTTTTTTTTTTTAAGGCAGAGCCTCAAGCTGTCACCCTGGATAGAGTGCTGTGGCATCACAGCTCACAGCAACCTCCAATTCCTGGGCTCAAGCGAGTCTCTTGCCTCTGCCTCCCAAGTAGCTGGGACTACGGGCACCTGCCACAACGCCCGGCCATTTTTTGGTTGCAGCCGTCATTGTCGTTTGACGGGCCCGGGCAGGATTCGAACCCGCCAGCTCAGGTGTACGTGGCTGGCGCCTTTGCCCATTGAGCCACAGGCGCCGAGCCCAATGTGCTGATCTCATATAGACTAAGGAACACTTACATCACAGTGATTGATGTATACCTCATCTCGTTTACTTAACTATTGTGTTAAGACATTTATACTCTATACTAATAGATCCAACATGAACCCTTGCATTATGTACCATAGGTGTGATCCCACCATTCACCCTCCCTTGATCTGACCTACCCCCTCCCCTCTTGCCCCCTTCCTCCTTCCTTCATCTTGGGCCAAAGTTGTGATCTATTCTTCATATGAAAGTGTGAGTGATTGTAAATTGGTTTCATAACAGCACTGAGTGCACTGGATATTTTTTCTTCCATTCTTGAGATATTTTACTAAGTAGGTTATGTTCCAGCTCTATCCATGTAGACATAAAAGAGGTAAAAGAGGTTGCTGTTGCTGTGAGTTCCATATTTTTTAAGGCTGCATAATATTCCATGGTATACATAACCACAATTTATTAATCCATTAAGAGGTCGATGGGAACTTGGGCTTCTTCCATGATTTGGCTAGTATGAATTGAGCTGCAATGAACAATCTGGTGCAAATATCTTTGTTATAAAGTGATTTTTGGTCTTTTGGATATACACCTAGTAGAGGAAATTCAGGATTAAACAGCAGGCCTAATTTTAGATCCCTGAGTATTCTCCATACTTCTTTCCAA